>JAWLRI010000928.1:1912230-1960675 GCA_034781795.1 Crypturellus tataupa | reverse complement strand
GGAGAGCGCGAGCCCCGGCTCCCGGCGCCGCGTCCCGAGGCTGGCAGCGCCGTGGGCGCTGCGGCGGCGGCGGCGCCGCTCTCGCGTGCCCCGAGGTGCGGGAGGCCGGGCCCTGGCCTAGGGGATGCTCAGCGTGCCCAGCGCAGCTATTCTGACTTGCGTGTCCTCTCTTCCGCGCAGTTCAATACACGTATGTAGAAATATCTATTCTGTGCACCAGTGGCAAATGAGAATTCTGGCCTAATTTTATCTCCTTTGTTTCCATTTCCTATGGCAAAAGCAAATTGCATTTTTTGTCCTTGGCTGTGCCAGGACCTGCCGGGTCACACAGTGTCCTGGGCCATGGAGCCAGCAGTACCTGCATAGTAGGAGTATGCTCATGCTTCAGGATCTGAGTCAGGCTCCTGTGGATCACTTGCTAACAGTGAGTTCAGAACTTCAAATAAATACTAACAGTTTTGGTACACCTGTGAGGTACCTGCTTGCCAAATACTTCTTCATTGGCCTTATTCAGTCCAAAAATGCCAGGAGTATCCGTTCTTCCTTACTTTGTACAAGTCAAACATTTATGAAGCTGCAGAGCCTTGGCTGTGTGTGTGTCCCCAACGTGGCTGCAGCTTCCTGAGGGAGCCGCCGTCTCCCCGGCCCTTGCTGAATGGGTGCTTGTTACCTTCCACTGCCTCTCTGAGTGTTACTCGTTCAGGAGTGCCACACATCTGGGCCTTTAAATACCCTGCTACCTGCTGGTGTGCCCTGTGCCTTTAGGGCAGGTCTGGGGTTGGCTTGTCTGTGAGAGGTTACTCCACCTGTTTGACTCCAGCGCTTGGGAAATCCAAAATTTTGGTTCCCACAGTGCCTGTGACTCAGCAGTGTAGCTGCACTTAAATGGAATTACTTGCCCAGCAACTTAAAATGCTTTGCAAGCATTAATGAATTAAGCCTCCCAGTGTCTTGAGATGCAAAGCACTACTGATAGGTAAACCAAGGCACCGTGTGAGTCACGCGTAGAAGTGCAGAGCAACCCCTCCCCCTGGCTTCACTCCCCCTCAAAAAGCAGTGTTGACCTACTGGAAGTCAGCAGTGAAATCTCCTTAACTTATTAAGGGCAGAATTTCACCCTGGAAGTCCTGACTCCTTATTTACTTTACTGAGGTCTTATGGACAGATCTTTAGGCACGGTAAAGCAGCACTGATATCCAGTTGAGCATGCTGTGTTACGCTACCTGAGGATCTTTGCAAGATGCATATTGCATGGTATATACAGCAATATACAGATTGCTAGGTATGCACAGGAGCTTGAGTTTTAACAGCTTTTGTGAGCCTGAGATTGGTGCATTTAAAGTTGCTGATGTAACGTGCTAACATGGCCGAGTCTTACAAGGCTCAGAGCCAACGCATCTTCCTTTGGGGCTGGTGAAGAACTTTTCAATGACTGTCTTGCAGCTCTTGACGTTGTGTAAAGTTACTTCCTGCTAATCTGACTCTCCGGACATAATTAGATTACATCCTCATTAGAAGCCGTTATAAACGCCTAGTGTGCCAAGGTCCAGCGTTGCATGTAATGCTTTGCTTCGGACCTGAATCCATTCCCTAATACAGTTTTGGAAGTCGCTGGGAGTAGCGGGACTTCAATGGGACAAGGACGGCAGCCTTTAGAGGGAGCGCCAGGCCCATGAGGGTCAGGTGTCGCAGAGTCAATTCTTTGTGCTAGGAAAGTTGTAATTTCCTTTGCAAGTTTGGTGACTCATTGAATCAGGGCTGTGAACAATCCCACAGGATTTCCTTAGATTTGTGATACCTGAAGGTAGGCTTGGAATGGCGCCTCTGGAAATCCTTCGTCCAGGGACTTGCTCCATTGCCTTTTCAAGCCAGTGACTAAACTCCTCTTTGCTGCTGCAGTGCAGATGGGCACAGTTGCAGAATTGCTGGAGCCTGATCCTGTACCAGCTTTGAATTAGCCAGCAGAGAGGACTGCCGTGAAAGCATTCATGAACATGTGGAGCCAGTAGTCATCAAGAATTCATAAAGCCTGACCTTATTCCACAGCAGGTTAAGAAGCTGGAGAAGTCTTATTTTCTGTACAGGTTAGGAAACAGTTTTGCATCTCTACCTTAGCCACTGTCTAAAATACTTTTGCTGCAGCTTTAGGCAGGCTGAGTGAAGGAAGGGAAACCTGATCCATTTGGGTAGTCCTGTATTTAGGAGTTAAAGAAAAAGCTATCCCTGCAGATAATCATGGGTGAGCGAGCTTTCAGATAAGTGTTCCCTATAATTCCCCTCTAACGCTTTATTTTCCTCGCACCGCACTGGAACTGACCTCCCCACTCGGGCGAGTGTCGGGGTGGCAGAGATAGGGGCTGTGCCGCGCTGCTTGGCTGACACACATTTCAGAGCAACACATTCCTCCAGATGAACCCATTTGCACAGCTGAGTGATCTAAACTTAGAAAGCTAATTTCTCTAATTACAGAGTGAGACTGAGCTCCTGTAAAGCTTTTCATCACCTGAGTGGAATGGGAATTGCACTTCCATAATCATTTAATGTTCAGAAACTAATTAGAAAGTGTTTAGCAGGGAGGCCCCACCCCTCATTAGGCTGTTTCACAAATGGATCGGGAGAGAAAGCTGCCTGTGTTGGGAAAGTAGAGCAAGTGGCAGGGTTTGGGAGAGGTGCAGTTTGCTGGACACTGAGCAGTGCTCACCTGCCTCCATAAAACCCGCGGTTCTTTGTGGTCAGGCAATTTCTTGAACTCTTATTTCTTTCAAAAGTGGCATATTTTGAGGGGAGAAGATGCCCTAGTGGCTAGAGACTAGGAGACCTCAATCCTGTTTGCTGCTGCATGCTTCCCTGAGGCATGTTGCTTAAGACAACTGTGTTTTCCAAGCCCTGTTGTGTATATTGTATATGTGTCTTTTGTGACTTGCAGATTCCCACATTAGATTGTCTGTCCCTCAGCATCATGGAACTAAAACAAGGCACTTGTCTAATGCATGGGATAGTCTTAGAACCCAGAAAAAGCCAAGGTGGTACTCAGGAATCACCCTAGTGGGAACCAGCCACAGAATTGTGCCTGTGGTAGAGCTTCTAAGTTTTATCCAACTATTAGTGAATTTGCATTATTTTCAGTCACAACATAATATTGAGACCTTACCCCATCCCAGAGACTAATACAGTTTCTCCTTCACTTTCATATATTTCCATACATGTAGAACCTGATTTCTGGTTATTTCTGTTAACCCATCTGGATGCTTCCACATGGACCTGTGAACACAGTTCCTCTGGTGCTCCATTATCCCTCTTGGCAGTGGAATTCCTGTTCATCAGTGACTGAATCTCAAATCGCTACCTTTTAAAAAGGGAGGTGAGCTGAGACTGTGGTGTTAGACCTGAGTAGGGGTGCATCTTATCAAGCTCCAGTAGGTGCAAAGCCTGTGACACTGAGCAGTGCTGGCACGTCTGTCACAGCCAGGATGACACTTTGATTTGATAAGCTGTAACCTCAGCTATTCTCGTCAGTTGTAGAAATGGTGACGCTGAAATCTGGGCTGAGAACCATCTCCAAGAAACAACTACTAGTTCCGAGTTTCTAGTAGGGTTTTCCCCAAAGCTCTACATATGAGCATTTCTTTTTGCCAGCTGCACTGAGTAAGTGCTTGGGTCAAGTTTCATTTTGTTGTTAGGAGAGAGCATCACAATGTGTGAAGTCTTCTCATAGATTCTTTTCATTATTAATGCTTATGATGGCATGTGCTTAATACTTTCTCCATTGCAAAAGATCTTATGTGTGCCAGACTAAAGAATTCAGAGGTGTCTTGTAGGTAAGGAAGTGACTAGGAAGACGAGGACTGCAGTTCACAAATTTAAATCTGTGTGTGTGTTGCAAGCTCTCCTGTCTTTGACTGCCATCGTTGCATGGCTGAGCTAATATATTCTGTACTCTGAATTTTGTTAGATGTATATGGGAGGTTCAGTCTAAAATATAAATGTGCCTAAAGTAAGGCATGAAATACTGAATTAGGAGTGTGATTGAGTAACTTGTGGGACTGTCCAATGAATTCAGCCTCAGTTTGGGGTGGATAGAAGAGGCTCTGATAATCTACAAAAAACTAGGGGTACTGACAGTGGCACAAGGGCATATGTTTATGTAGCCCCTTGGCACTGCCTGCTCTCTGGCAGAAGGAACCTTTTTGTATCAGTAAAATGTTGTTAGACTAAGCGAAGGCTCCAAAGGATGGGTAGCATCCTTGGTGGCAGAGAAGAAAGCAAGCTTTTGGGCAGAGGAGCTAAAAATGGCAACTTTATTCTCTGCCTGCCCTTTGTACGGGTATTGAAAAGACTTGTCCATTCTACATGTTGTGACAGGCCACTAGTAGGCAAATATTCCTTTATGTGTGCTAGTGGCTTTGATGTCACTCATCGCACAATGAGGTACTTTCTGCCTGCACTGTATACTACAGCCAGCAGCATTTCTTAGAGCCCAATTCTGCCCTGATTTGGAAGGTTTGCTGTTGAGGTGCTGCATTTTGTACAGGGTCTGTAGTAACTTAGGTAGTTAATTGTTTGAGGCCCTTCTAGTCCTAATCTAGGGGCAACTGTGAGCAAGGTGCCTGCAACTGCTAACAAGAAAGTGGACATAAAAGTGAACGAGAAAGAATGGGATAAGAATAGGTTAGGGAGTATGGTCAAGATATCAAGTCCTGTCACTTTGTCTCTCAGTAAAAAGGTTTTTTCTTTGCTTCTTTGACAGTACCTGAACAGTTCCCATTCCTGCCAATTCTCAATCCCTGTTGGCCATTGTGTTCTACCATGTTTCAGATGCACAGGGCATGATTCTCACTTGATCCAGCAAAAATCAGGGGTCTGGGATCAAGGCCCTGAGTCAGGGACCACTGCAAGTGTGATGAGGGGCATCCCTGATTTGTGACGGTGACAAGACGTGCTTGGTGAAGACCTGAACAGAAAAGAGCCTGACTGTTGAATTGGCCCCTAAATCCCAGTTAATTTCTTTGTAGGTAATGGCATAACCCAGTGTGAGCCCACTTTACGTCTGAAAAGGGCCTCAGACTCACGTGGATCCACAATCTGTTTGTTGCCCTGACTTTATTTCTTTTTTGTAATGATGATTTTTATTTACTGTGGCAGAGGGGAACGAATGAGGCTCTGCCATAAAGTGAGTAGCAGCAATTCCACACCTGTCTCCTTAAATGCCTATTTGTGGCTGGCTGCCTCTTATTGTCCCCTGTGCTGGGGACAGCAGGGGAGGGTGTGTGTGTGTGTGTACGCACATGCCCATGTGCTGGGAAGGATTTCCCAGTTCAGGGGGTGACCCTTCATCTTGCTGCTCCAAGCGACAGCTTCCCTGCCCTCCTCTCTTTGCAATATTTATTGGAAGCACGTGCTGAGGAATCTGTGAGCCTGCCATGCTAATGAGCGCATGGCACAGAGCACAGCGAGGCACCAGATGCAAAGGGGACAGGCACGTTTCCCAGCAAGGGCGGCCGAAGACCCATCTGTTGAGTCTCGTGGGCCCTCAATGAAGTTAGCCACGCAAGGTAGCCAGAGGAGGGTTTCTCTCCCTTAATGCTTTTAGTTCTCAACAAGTGCAATCCTGTATAGAGCAGCATGTCATGGGGTTAGGCTTTGTTGTTACTAGCAGATAATGTGACTTTGAAAGGAATGCCCCCACCCCAGCTGAAAGGGGGATAACCTCCCTCAGCCCCCCTGCCTCCCCATCCTCCTGGCTCAGATCAATAACAGCTCCCTAGGCACAAAGGCTGCATTCTTTTATTCTCAAATTAGAGCAGCTGCAGCAGCAGCACCACAGCTCATTGGAAACCTATTAGCTTTTGAAAGACTTAATCCAGTTTGAAAATAACTAGTGTTTCTCAATCCTTCACGCACTCACTCTCGTAAGAGGCAATATTCTTAGACTGCTTTGAGAGTGGACTGGGTTTATTATAATAACCTGCATCTCTCTCAGTGTCCCAAAGGGGCAACAAAGAAGGCAAAATGTCAGTCCCGGCTTCACACGGCCTGAGAACATCGGATTTACTCTGCCATATCACACGCCGTCACTGAGCTATGCTGCCTACTCTCCTGCCTTCAATAGTGACTAGTACCTTGTGATTCACTCTCCAATTTCATAGATTTTAAGGCCAGAAGGGACTATTATGATAATCTTTTTGACCTCTTGCACATCACAGGCCTTAGAATTTTATTCTAGGTGGGATAAAAGCTGGGAGCAGCTGGATTCTTTGATGCTACGCTACTGAGCATCACGGAAAAATTATTTTTGCAGGGGTAGCTTTTGCTCTAAGAGAAATTTTTTTCTTTTTAAGCATGTTAAATATGGAGCTTTGCAAACGAGTGCCTTGTGCGTACCCAGCTGATGTTTTGCTCTTGAGTTAGAGGAGCTGATTTTAGGGAAAAAAGATTTGTTCACCTATTTTGTTTTGTTGTTGTTGTTGTTAGCTTTTGCATCTGATCACGCTGCATACTCCAGTGATACAAGTTAGTTATTCCTGTTTTAAAGATGGGACTCTGAAATGCAGTTGATTGGTCCACCTTTCAGAAGCATTTATGTCACTAATGCCCACTGGAGTCAGTAGTAGTGAGGAATCAAAGCTGTCTTGACCAGTCTTAATCTCATGCCCCAAGTCACGCCAGAAGTTTGCTGAGGAGCAGGGAGCTTGTCGGTCCTGAATCCCAACCTAGCCTGTTTGCCGGAGGAATCTTTCTCTGCTCAGTATGCCCTGCCAGACCTAAACCTCTCCAGTACGTGCTGCAAAACTGTTGTCAGTAACGACAGTAGAGCTATTTGGTCGGTAGTGAGGCAAGACCACCAGCTGGTTTCCTGAGGGCCGCTCAGCAGCAACAGCTTTTGATTTCTACTGACCTGCACCAGATTCAGGGTGGTGACCTAGAGCTAAGGGGCTCAGTATCTCATTACTAATCCCTTGAGCTAGCCAATTCCTTCCACCAAGTCAACGTTTTCTGAAGTGTTAAAAGACTTTTCCTGCCCGCCTGCCCATTAAATCCTGCTCCTCTGTCCGTGTCCTTGGATCAGCCTAATCACTGAAGTGGATCCGTTTCAGGTCTTAACCGCCCGAGCTGCCGTATTGACAGTGTTGAAGGCTTTGCCAGATGGGACTCATGGTGTTTCCTCCTCTTAGCTCAGTTAGCTTAGAATTACAATTATATGTTTCTAGAAACCTTAAAAAAAAAAAAAAAAGAGAGAAAAAGAAACTAGCTAGTTTCCTGGATTATCCCTTGACATTCTTTGGATTCCTCAAGTATTTTTTCTCTTTTGTGACATCTTAGTCTTGCTTTCTGAGAATGGGGGCATGGCTTCACAGAATGAGCTGCATAGGGCACCATCACAATTCCCTAACGCTTACTTATTATTAAGTTATGTTTTTTCAATGTTACAGGAAAGTGGGCTGCAAAAGAGTGTGTACAGAAAACAATGGTTTAAATGTTTACATTAGGATGTGTGCACACACACTTGAAAGCAAATTTTTCATCTATTTCTTTTCTTAGAAGAAAGATTATTCATGGAGAGCACTGCTGCCTTTAACTGCGCTGGATATGCTGGGCTGCAGATGAAGAAATGGTAAAGCTCTCAGCTTCTGCACTTGCTGTTTCTGCAAGATTTATGTGTTTGCTGAGGTATAGCTACATTTGCTCTCATGCGCTCAGTGGTTCTCTTAGCTCCAGGCTGTCTCATTAAGACTATTCTCACAGTCATTAATTAGTGCCCTGTATTGCGAGGAGTTGCGCCCACTTTCCATTATGGGTGATGGGTGACTTTATTTGAAATAAAGTTCTTGTGTGGGGCTTGACATGAAGGCCCATGTCTAATAAGTGCACAGAGGCAAAATCTAATAGTGTCCTTCCTCTTGCGAGCACTTTGTTTATCTGAATTGTTTCCCAAGTTAACTCCTGTGGCCTAACCTCATGGAGGAGAAGATCTAATCTCTAATTGTCCTCTGGGACTTTATTCCTGCAAGGTCCTTGAAGAATATATCCTGTTTCCCAGTCAAAGAGTCATTCCAAGGATGTGTCCTGTCTTCTCATCTGAATGTTGTTTACCTGTTATTTAGGAACTGTGTTTTGTCTATGGGCTATTTCTACTAGGTTGGTATTGTGTGATGCTGACTAGAAAAGGAGGAAGGATTAAAATGGCTCAGACTTTACATGCAGCATCATCTAGCCTGTGTGGAAGCATTTACAGTATCACAAATGCACCAAGGCCCAGACAACCCTTGGAGGCAATTCTGGTTTTGATGGAAGGCAGATTAGGTCTGTAGCAGAGAAATACTGAGAGACTTTGTATTGACCTGTTCTGATATTGCTTTAGGGCAGTACGGTGTCTGTTGGCAGGTTCCACATGCGCAGTGAAAAAGTGAGTATTTTAGAATGGTGCTAAAACAAAAGCAAATCACAGATCAAATTCTGCAGGAGTGTAAATCCTCCAACTAGGCTGCAGCAAATGGCAAACCCTCACTTGTGCCAGCTAGGATTACAGCTTGGCAAATTTATTCGAGTATGAAGAGGTCACTTATTGTTTAAAAGAGGTTTTTCCTGAAAGGAAGGCAAGTGGTGCTGAAGGGCTGAAAGCACTGAACTGTGCTCATTTGGATTAAAAATAGGTATTTTGGGCCAGCGGAGCTTCAAAATAAGCAAATTCTCAAACCAAACAGTTTTCCTTTTGGTAGCCGAAAAGGAAACTGCACATCCAGGAGGAATGTAGATCAAAGCAAACTCTGCAAATGATGCAGAAACACATAAAATAACAAACAAGGCTGGTGGGAAGAGGAGAGCTTTTGTAAGCAGATAGCTCCGTTCATATTACACTGAAACCAAATGCAAGATTGCTAAAAGAGATACTTGAGAGAGTCATATCAGGCTATAAGTTTTTTTCCTCAGAGGATTTATTTAGACTGTTTTTGCATGCCTCTGTTGTATATTCAAAGCAACATATAAGGGATATTTTTAGTGCTAAAAGATCTCATTGATAATCACTTCTGCCTTTGGCCACTTTAACTTCTCTCATGCCTTCCTTCCACCTCTAGCTTCCCTGAGTTTGCTTCAGCCCATGTTTGTAGCAAAGCATCTATTGGTTTTACTGTTTGTCGTCATCTTCCATAGTTTAACTTTCATACATAAATATAGTAATTATGAAAGAATAAGGCACTGCTTGATCTAAATTAGAATTAATTGCTTAATGCATTCTATACTGGAGTACAAATCTACCTCAGGGCTGTTTTTAATAGAAAATATAAAGGAAAAGTTTTTTCTATTATTTTTTTCCTTATATATAAATAAATATGTTCCTGCAATAATCCCTGCTTATAGGAATTAAATTAATAGAAATTTTGTAGTTGTTGCAGTGAAGTCACTCATTAGCTTAATGACTTGTCCTGTCCTGCCTTGAATGCAGTTTCATGCATTGATGGGTGTATAAGGATGTATCCTGAAGTCCTCTGAGTTTCATTCCCCATAATTCTTGATGCAGGAGGAAGGATCTTGCAGAACAGGGATGAGTCCATTGTCCAAAAGCCATGAGAAGACTGGGCTTCCCTTGGATTAGTGAGGCTCCTTCTTGAGAGGTTCCTTGTCCTACTGCCTTCTCCTAAGTCTCTCCAGCTGGAAGAAGGGCATGTCCTGTGCCAGGTATCACAACTTGCATGGGAAATGACTCCTCTGTCGCCCCAGAGGTGATCTGTCTCATCTGGAGCAGCAAAGGAGAAGGCCTCCGCACTTCTCCAGGAGCAGCACGTCCTCACAGGGAGCTGAGCGGGGCTTTTGCCCTTCTCTCCTATTTCTGCAGGCAGGGCCTTTGGAAAGAAAGCACACAGGTTCACAAGCCCCAAGGCCAGGTTGGAGCTGTCTCCCTCCGGCTCCTGGAATGTAAGGATGGGACTTGAGTTGGATTGACTCCACTCTCCGCAGCTGGACAGATTCTGTTTCCTTTTCTTTTCGGTGAAGAGCAACCCCTTTTCTCTTTGCTTTCCACAGCAACCTCCTGTCAGGAAGGGCAGGCCCCACTGCACCCATCCTGTACGGGTCATAGGATACACGTTGGGGTCAGCTGGGCACCTTTCCGCCTTTGCCTGCGCTGTGCATGAAAAGCTACCTGCCCCTGAACGAAGGGCAGTTTAATGCAGAAGCTCCATGCAGATGAGAAGTCGTGTTAGCTGCACCCTGCGTGTGTGAAGAGCTGCTTGGTACCTGTTCAACCTTTCTGTTTCAACAGAACCATGTCCCTTCATAGCACTTGGGGATTTTGCAGAGGACTCAAGTGCTTAGTTCTACAATCTGCTCTTTGATTTCACTTGCTGTTGGGTCTTTTCCTGGAGTTGTGTGCTGCTAATAGCAGACAGACATCAGGGGCAAACAGCACTTCTGTCGTTGGCATCTCCCAGCAGTGGGAAAAGCCTTTTCAGTCTTCAATTACCCTGAGAAATTCTCTTTTACAGTTGGGGAAAATAGTAGGACTATTACACTGAAAGGAAAATAGTAGATTTTTGGAGTGATTTTGTTACATTTTAAAAGAGACAGGGGGAAACCTTGCAACTGTGCTCTTAGCTGATGTTAATCAGTGCTGCTCCTCTGAAGACTTCCCTAGGATGAGTACTAAGCTGGCTACTGCGTTGGCTGAGATAAAAGCTTTCCCACTGTATCAAAAAAGGTTTGTTCATGCAAGATGAGTATGTCCCCCCAGCATTTTTTAATTTCTTGGAGTTTGGTCTTGGTTGCCAAGTCTTTGCATGGCCACTTTATTTTAGCCTGTGGAGCCTCACGAAGGTTTGATCCCCTCTCATCTGCCCATGTGCACTGGGCCAGGCAATGGGCTCCATGCAACGCGTAGCTCTGTGAAAAGGGGCAGCCTGCAGCCAAAGGGATGTTTGCACTGTGGCCAACGAGGCTTACTTAAAAGCAATAGGCAAGAGTAAAGACTCTCTGTTAACAAACTAGGTCCTGCTGACAGTATGCAAAGCTGTCAGAGCAGAACTGGCGAGATGAATTTCGGCTTTAAAAAGAATATGCCCCAAATGTTACTTCTGTTTGTCTACTGAAATGTGGTCTTTCTTTTTGTGCCCTCAGGTTACAAAAAAAAATGTTTTCTTTGTCGAAAGAGGATTATCCCCAAACCCCAGCTAGCTTTGCTAAGGGAAACTTGCTGAAAGAGAAGGATTTTTGCAAACTTTATTCCCAGGGTGATGTCTTCTAGTAGAGAAGAAAGTTGTGTTTGTGACCTCTTTTGCTCTTGGTAGATATATGGGCAGCAGAATTCTTATAACTGTAAGGAGAAGGGGTCTTTTCAAAACCAAAGCACTTAAAAAGACATCTAGGTTCCTGCTTAGCAAAAGCAGTATTTAAAGTGAGACCAAATGGCCTTATCGCCTTGAAATACTGGTTTTATCTTTCATATCGGTTTCTATAAGGGACCAGTAGATTTTATTAGCCTGTTCCTCGATAAATCTCTTATTCCAGGGAAGATGCAAGGATGGCAGAAGCCCAAGGGGCAGTGACGTTTGGGGCAGAGGATGATCCCCCACATTCTTCGCTTGGATATGGGGCTGTTGGGTTTCCTTTCCTGCGCACTTCCATTCAGGTCTCTGTACCTCCTCCTTTTTTCCTGCGAGGGTCCTCTCTGTTCCCTTACCTCTTCCACCCAACTGTAGCAATGGGAGAAGAGACCGTCTTCATCTACCAACAGTTTCTTTCTTACTTCTCTCTTTATAATCTGCTCTTTTTTCATCTCCTTTCTTCAGTTCTCCCTGCTCCTCGTTTCCCTTTCACACCCTTCCCTGTTCCTCACTTTTCAGGGGTAGTATCTTTCCTGAAAGCACCTTCACTCTAAGTCTTTTTTCCTTCCTGTCAGCACCAGATCCCGTGGGCATCATGGATTAGAGGGGCTGAGAAACCCATATTGGCTAGAACACTTTGGAAGCACTTTTCAGAGACGGGCATCCTCTTTCACCCCATCCCAGATCTTTCTCACTGTCACCTGCCAGAGGGAAAGGTGCTGGACTGGCAGAGTTTTGGGGGGAAGTTGCTGAGTGAAAACAGAATGGGAAGAGATTGTGAGATGTGAGATTAAAAAAAGGATCAGCACTTACTAATAATGATTGCTCTAGTTTTCTTAGCAAAGAAACTCATCTGTGCGTGTTATTAGTATATAATATTATTACTGTATATTTTTATTACATTATAATAAAAGGGGGGAGTAGGCGTATCCCAGTATGGGGTAGAGAACAGTATTTGAACTCATGTTCTATAATGGAACATTATAGAATCACGAAGGAGAGATCCTGGATAGAAAGAAAGCAATTTTCTATCTACCTAGCTCAGTGGGAAAAAAATACATAGTTTGCAGTAGCTTTTCTTACTGTTGGCGCTAGGGCAGGACAATACTGTGCTGAAGGAACATGCTGACCCTTGGGGAGGAAGGGCTGTGCCTACCTCAAAATTTGGGTAGAAATTGCTTTTGTTACAGCTGATTTTGTACTCCTGCATGGTGGGCGGGGAGGTGGCTTCTTCTGCATGTTGACCATGTGAATAGGACACTTCAGCTTTCTAGGCTAGCTAAAACTGAAGAAATTTTGATGACAAAAATTAGAGTGGACAAGTTCTCAGTCAGACTGGCCAGTCTCCAAGTAGTTTGGTGGAGACCTTTTCAAAGTTGCTAGAAAATCTCTCATTGAGTCCGGGAGGTTTTATGCTGTCCCACTCTCTTTGATTGACTTTAAATATATATAAAGTTATGCTGGACTTAGACTGGTAGCAAATCACTTGGTCAAGGTCTTGTCCTGAGATGAAGAGTGAAAGGCTGGTTCCTTTGAGACAAGTTGCAGTTTGGCTGTGATGTGCTTAGCCCTGATAACCAAGATGGGAGGTGAGCTGGAGTCACCAGGAGACAGTCCTGCCTCCAGAAAACTGAGTTTATGTCCTTGGGACAGAGTGGTGGCACAGAGACATAAAATTGAAGTGTATAAGGAAACCTGCTTAAGAATTAGATCTTAAAAATAATAAAAAAAAATCAAGCAGGATTTGAAATATATATTTTAACCTGAACCTGAAACATGAATTGTCTGAAGTTCTTCTGCTGAAATACCTTGCTGAGTTGGTGCCCCACGAATCGACTACAAGGCCAGTCTTTCATTCTGGTGACTCAACCACTGTTGATAAAAATAGCCTGAAAACTGATCTAAGAAGACCTGTGGGATTTTTATTTGACACATTTCTCAACAAGGCACAGCTTTCTAAAACATGGTTAAATCTTAGATAACTTTGACCAAAATTAAAACTAATTAGTCTGTAATTCAAGTTTTTTGAAAAAGAAAACAAACAAACAATTGTCCCAAACTTCTAGAAGATTTAAACTTCTAAAAGAGACCCTTAAACATTAGAAACAGCTGCTTTTACATAACCATTAATATAGCTCTTGCTTTTATTACAGTGTAGTTGCTTCACAGTATCTGTTACGCTTACATATGTTAGAATTGTATTCTTGCTCAAAATAGCCATTGGCTTCTTGTCAACAGAATGTTATAATCAGAATAGTTTTCATGTAAGTAGAGCTTTCACAATGGAAGTCCTGCATTCAAGAGATCTCTAATAACTTTGAGCTGGAAAGACACCATTAAAAAAAAAGGCAAATGCTATTAATATTGTTGTATTATAAATTAACTAAGAAGGAAAACAGCAGAGAAGCGTAAACATTGTCATAGCAGATAAGACAATCCAGTGCAATACCATGTATCAGTATTGGTTGGTAAAAGGGGCAAAGAAATTAGAAAAGCTATTGTGAAGGAAAAATATTCTGAACCTTTAGTGTAGTTTGAATTAGAATCACAGGGCTTTTTATCTGTGTAGTTGCATCTTGTCAAAAATAACTGAGGGTATTTTCCATACAAATCATTAATTCATTTAAGTGCAGCATTTTTAGTTTCCTAGTTATTCTTCCAGTAGAGAATTTCACGGATTAATTATTTTCATACTATGATTTTTCTTAAATCAGTTTTGAATGTTATCTTTCCATTTCATTGGCAGAACCTTTGTCTTGTGTTGTGGACATGAAGGGGACACGACTTTCTGCACATCTGCTACGTATCTCTCATCTCGTTTACATTCAGGATAGATACATACCCTGGTATTCTCAGGTGCTTTTTACAGATGTTGTTTTAAGCTTCTAAACACTTCATTTGCGCATGTCTGGACCCCTCCTTTTTTTCTGCCCTCTTCCCTTCTCCCTGGCTATTCAATATACCAGGCAAGGAATTTAAGTAGTGACATTATTGTAATAGGAAAGTAACAAAATTTAAACTAAATGTACATATATTCTAAACAAATGTCTAGACAAAATTTTACAACACTCATCCAAAGCACTCATTTTTAGGTTTTAGTCTATTAAAATATGAGTGTAAGGAATTCTGTTGTTGAAAAAGTCACAGTGTGGCTGAGCCAGGTAGAAGTACAGCACAACTGCTAACCTATAACGACATCTGAGTGAACGGGAGGGGTTTGAATCGCAGGAAGGTGGCAACACTTAGTAGGATTTGTGAGCCTGGCCGTGATCGTTTGGATTGCTGCTGAGGTAAATTTATAGTGAGTCATAGCATGGTGGTAGCGAAAATCTGTTAGTTCAGGGCCTGTGGTCTTCTAGAGGATGATCATATTACAATTTTAATGTTTCCTGTCCATTGGGGTATCTTTAATTCTGGAGTACATGTTTAAGGGAGGCTTACGCGCTCCGTATTTTAGAGTGTCTTGCTGTTGGCACTGAACGTCAGGCTGTGTAAACGGCTCATTGCAAGTGAACTTGGTCTGTGGTGAAAAGAATAGGAAGAGGTCCAGTGCACGCAGAGCAACTGGCTTTTGTTTACAGAGTCAGAGCTGAAAAACCATAAAGGGAGCAAAAGCTGAAATCAGGGGAAATAGAAATAATGGAGTGGGAAGGGAAAAGGAGAATCAACATTTGAGGGTTCTTATGTATGAAATGAAGATCTGGGCTTCAGCAGTGGGAGAAAGGTATGAGTCATTCTTCCGAAACCTTGCTTGGCGCAAGAACCTCTTTATTTAAGTTTGCATTTGAGGCTCTTGGATGTGAAGAGATTATTTCTCAGCAAAAATTCACCAACACATTAACTTTCTCTGAACTTTCAGTCTGATTCATCAAGACAAAAAGGGAACCTTTCATGGTGGTGAAGATACTCCTAGATTACTAGCTGAAGTGAGTTCTCCTTTAGGAAGGTGCAGGACATTTGTTTTTTTAATTCTTTTTTTTTTTTTTTCTTTTAAAAGAGAGAATTTCAGGATTTCTTTCAGTATTCCTGATGTAGTCTTCCTACTTTCGTTGCACGTTATTACTTCCTTAATAAATCTGGTGTCTTCTTGAGCTTTTAGATACTCCTAGGAAATGCTATGGCTTTGGGGCATCTGGCTTGCAACCAGGCAGTCCTTCCAGAGCATAACTCTTGTGTCACGACACCGCCGCGGAGCGTGCCCAGGGTGGTCCCGGGGAGCCATGTGCCTTATATGTCCATGGCGACTTACAGGAGGTCGAGAGAGGGGAAGCCGAAGGATTTGTGCGGATGGCGGAGCCAAGCAGAAGGTCAGGGATGGCATTTCGTGGCCATGGGAAAGAGATGCTTCTTTCTCCTGGATCGGGATGAGTCTCCGCCTGTGCTGAGTCTCAAAGGATCACGGGGTTTCCATGGCTGGCACCCAGTGTTCTTAATTTTGTGGTGAATGAGAGCCCTAAAAGCACATAATTTAATCCGCCTGAAGATAATTGTTGAAATAAATCATTTTCTTGTTTAAAGAATAAATCTTCAGCAAGTTTCAAGAGAGCCTAAAGCGCTGCTGATTTTAATCATTATTCTGCATGGGGAAGTGTCTATACCGCTTAGTGCCTCCAAACCAGCAATGCTACTATTAAAATTTTGGGCCTGGATTTGAAGCTGTGCCAGTTCAAACAAAACTTTTTGGGGGATTCCTGAATTCACAGTTGAAAGAAGGGGGGCTCTGGTGAGCAGAGCATCCTGGTACTCTGCGGGCTCACCTGGCCCAAAAGCCACTGCATGCTGGAAGAGTGGGTATCATGGCCAGTGTTCTTGAGCACATTGATGTTGGAGAGAGGAAGAGTGCTGAATGAGGGATAAGTGTTTTTATTTCTTGGTGCTGCTGGACTGTTGCTGGAATAAGGGTTGGGAATGACAGTAAATGTTCTGTGGTGTGTCCAGCTGGACTGCGGAGACCAATTCCAGTCAACAGCGGGTGATTTTTATCAGGCTGCCCTGTGGTCATACAGGGCTCCCCAGGGCACTGCTGGTCGACTGCAGAGATTTTCTGTTCAAAAGCATGCCCGGCTTTGATAGATTTCTGAGGGTTTGGCTCATTGACAGGGGATTTTGGCGGGTGTGAAAAGGATCAGTTTGGGCGAGAGGCTTTCTCGCAAAGTAGAAATTATTCTGGGCAGCTGAGGTCTGGAGAGCCCTGCTGCATGAAACCTCCTGTCCTTGCTCTGGGAGGTGCACTTGGTGCAAAGGCAGGACATGGGCTGCAATGACTAGCTAAGCAGTCACCAGCCTGGGCAGGGTGAGCTTTAAATAGACTGGTGCTTCTTTTTGAGGGTTGACTTGGCACGTGGCAGTACAGTAGTTTCCATGACAGGATGCCCTGGCTGGTTGGCTGAAAGGTAGGCCGTTGCACAGCTCATTTTTGATCTATATGTTAAACTAATTTGCAGAAAGACTGGACACTTTGTACAGAAATTTTGAGTCCAGAATGGATTAAAGGCAGGTCCTGGCTATGTGTCCATTTTTCATCTGGTTGACACCCAGAGAAAGTTGTTGATCCTCATATTCTCTTATGGTTTTGTACATTTTTCCCTTTTCCTGGAGAACAGTTGGGCTCTTGATTACGAAGCTATTTTGGAGAAATGGGGACCCTGCTCCTGTCTTCCTAGCTGCAGAGAATCCCATTTCTTTTCACTCTCCAGATTGAAAAGTACTTATTGCTCTATTCAAGCTGATGATATATATATATTTTTTAATAAATGTATACAGTTTTTGGCACAGTGGCACTTGAGTGAGTGGTTGAGAATTAATTCCCCATGCCATTTAAGTTACTTTGAAGAAGAGATCTAGCTACATTTTATTTTGGTTGTATTTTGTATGAAATGTGTGCATTATTGGAACCAGATACATTAACGTTGTGCCAGCCTGATGCACACCAGTTAAAAATGTGTCCCTTGGCATGTACAGCAGGAGGCGAGGGTTCTTCCAGCACAGATGCCACCCAGCTCCCTCGATTCTCTGTGAGAATCCTGACCCCCGTGACAAGTTTTCATGTCTAACGCATATGAAAACACTGAGCCCAAGTACTATGCATTTGAATTCATATCCATTTTAAATTTCTGCTTTTGTCAAAAGCCAGTTGTTTTTAGAAGGAAGCAAGAGCCACTTTACTTTAGGGTAAATTAGGAGTGGCCGTAAGCATTTAAAGTGTTGTTAAATATACGCGTAAGGGTGGGATATGTCTAGCTCCAAAAGTAGTTGTGAGTATAAGCTATATGTTACAAACCATTTTATCCTGCCCGGATTGCAATAATATACATCAATAGCAGAAATATCATGTGTCATAAACATGCAGAGTCTTTCATAGACAAACATTCTTATAGATCTTTTGCAGAAAATGTTTGGAACATTTTGTCCTCATTTAAAGTTTTTAAAAAAAGTCCTTCTGCTATTTTAAAATCAATCCTAAGGGAATACATTGTAAAAGGAACAATCCCAAAGCAGTGTGTGATGTTTCCAAGTATCTTTAGAGGGAGTTTTGTTCTACAGAACATTTCAGGTGACAAAACACCAATATAATGCACAGTGCCAAATGGAAGGAAAGAATAGACCCTCTGGTGCTGAGAATAAAAGGAGACTATAGTAATGTGATTATGGTAATGGTCAACAAGTCATAGTCTTGTGCTTTTGTTCACTGTAATTAACTTCTTGGAATGGCACAGGCGCTTTCTCTGTGTTCATCAGATGGCCCTGCTTTTGTGTCTGCAGTCTGTTCTTTCTCCTGTGGGGACTGCAAGCCTCCAAGTGCATTGCTAAATGAATTCATTGCTGGAACAAAGATGCGGTGGCAGAATAGAGATTGATATCTTTTGTTGTCAGACATTCAATACCATATAGCAATCCAATTACTTAAGCTGTTTCTATCAGTCTTATTACGGCTCACTATTGAGGCATGCTTTAAAGCTGGATAATTCTGTCTTGCAAGAATGTAGTGGAACAGATTAGAGGTTTAATGAGAAGGCTTTCTGTGGGCCAGGGCATTTCCATTGTATGTGCTGGGATGGAGGAATCATACCTAGGCAGTGGCCTGGAATCACTGTTGCAGAGACCGATCAAAGGGAAACTAGAAATCTGTACAATTGTTTGCAGAAATTTTATGGGTTATAGAAAAATAAAATAAAAACTGGCAAGGTTTCTGCTGTTACTGCCTATATGGTGAGAATCTATGGTGCACTGGGAAAAGGAAATTGCTTACTGGAATCCAGACTGTGGGATGGATATCTCATTTTGTGTTTGAACTTTTCCTCCACTGTGCTGTAGGTCACATTCTGAGCTTCGCTCTAACATTTTAGGAATGCTGGCAGCAAAGAACGACTCAAGAATTGCTCTGTATTCAGCTACCAAGAGTAATGCTCTGAGAAGAGGGTTCCTAGTGCACACACATTGCACACAGAAGAGAAAAGATCAGAAGAGCAGGTCGGTCTTCCAAGTTTCATGCTTGTTCATGCTCTCTGAAGTACAAAGCAGGTGTAAATTGCATCTGAAAGACAGTAGAAGACAGGACTCAGTAAGGCCTCAAAATTGAGGCTGAAGATTAGGAGTAGAAAATAGTAATTTTCCTGTGAGGAAAAAAAATCCATAATATAAACATAAACATCCATACTTTGTAAATATTTCTTTGGGTTGTGTATATGTAAAACACACCTAAGTTTACTGTGGCAAATGCAAGTAATACAGATCTGGGAGATGCCAGACTAAGTTTATGTGTCTGGCAAGACTAATTTGCCCCCTTCTTGAATGTAGGATGGACTTTTAAGACACGGACTCTAGTTGTCTTCTAAGGCCTCAGCAGAAACACTCGTGCTTTGAGTTAACACAGTGTGAATGGAGGCACCCAAAGAATTTCTCAAGGTGAAGTAACACCAATTAGGCTGCTTGTGTATGAAATACCTGCTCCTTGGTGTTGTGCCTGAAAAGAAGTACAGCTCTATGATATGGCATACATACAACTTCTCTGAAATGCCATATCTCTAGTTCCCTCTCGTTACCATGTCCGATGGTGTGTTTTATTTTCTTTGTCTGATAAATGCACGATAGCCTGAGTGACAAAACTCTAATTACTTCTCTGAGGCAACTCTGTTTTCCAACTATTTGACGATATGACTCACTTTTACTGGATGCAAAGAAATGAGAATACTTTCTGATTTTATTCTAATGAATCTGATTTTTCATTTCTCGTGGTGGCCTTCCACTCTCAATAAGTACATATTTTCTCATGACGGATACAGTTTCAAAGCATTTCAGTGCACACGTGTTGACTGACCATAATATTTGCACAGTATTATTTAGAAAAGCAGCAATTATAAAGATATTTTCCAAAGGAAAGTCTATTAGAATTAGGATATGTGGCTGTGTGAACTTATGTCTGAGGCCTGTCTGGAGATTTATTTGTCATGTGGAGTTGCTTCTGGAAAAAATATTTTTCTTGCACATGGACTAGAAATCCTGCTTTTCTTCAGTAGTATAGGCGTGATGCAGAGTTCTCCGCAGAAGCTAAACTTGCTTTTGTAGCGTCAGTTGTCCAATGCGGATAGGAGTTAATGTTTCATGAGGCACAGGACAGTACCTGTTCATTCCAGTCACAGCTACTGCAAAGATATTGCTTTTGGGTCAGAGTTAAGGTTGTTCTGTACTGAATTATCCATTTCTTTCTCCCTCAGAAGTCTAAGAAATAATTCAAGATTTAGAGTGCACTGCCTTTTATTCTTTCCCCTGGTGATATCCGCACTACCTACCACCTTCTCATTTATTTACCTTATTTGGGAACAGGGAGCTTTGCCTTGGGATTTTCTGAGGGGAGCTTTTAATGTACATTTGCATTTATTTTGCCTAAATGCATTGAAACCTTCAGGCCAGATACTCAGCTGGTGTAAATCAGCTTAGTGCCATTGACGTCAGTGGGGTGGCGTCAGCAGCAGAGCTGACCCACTTCTTTAATCTGATCACTTGTCCATCCCATTTATTTCAGATTACATCAGAGCGAGCAGAGCCTTACCTCATTCACCATGAACTTGATGCAGGTACAACCTTGCCTGCTTTGGCAGAGGGCTGGCGTCACTGGGAAACATATAAAAATATACAAAGAGCAAGAGCAGCACCCAGTCCTCTGGCATTCAGAAATTGCTTGGAGTTGAGGTCTCTGACAGATCCCGCTTCACCCTTCTGGTATAGAAATTTTGGCCTTTCTAAAAACTGGAGGGGATTTCTTTGGTTTTGATGGTGATGTGCCAATGCACAGCTGAAGGATTGCATTTTCCCACCTATATCTTAACTGGTGATCAAACTTTTTTGAATCCTCTGCTCATTTTGTAGTTCTCAAGCAATAATCCTCTCCAGATCTTCTAGTAGCGTCCTGGGATTGCAGGAGCATAAGTTTATAGTCATGTGGTTGGGATCTCTGAGGTTTATGTATTCAGAGATGCTCCTTGCCCTTGGGAGGTTACATCCAAGTTTTCATTTGTTTCTGCCCCCTACCCTTGCAGTGAATGCAAAGTCTTAAGAGAGTCTCAGGAACAGAATATTTTTTTCTAGTTTACCTACACTGATATTTAGTTTACAGTTTGCTGTAATCTAAGAGTTTTACTTATTTGTTGGTTATTTCCACAAATATTGCCAAGATCCTGCTAATATTGCTATTTATGGCATCATGTTGTCTTGTGTGCCTGTGTCCACCTTCAACTTAATGGCCCATTTGCTTAGCAGGCAGTGGATCCTCTGCAGCATGATCTAATGTCCTGCAACCTCCAAGCTTGGCATGCAGCAGCATCGATTTGGTACTGCACTTCTTGTGTCTTTTCTTCAAATGCTACATACTGTCTTGGCTTCTGGCATTCATGAATTGTGTCTTGTTTGTGCATATAGCAGTATTTTGCTGCAGATCTCTTTTCCTGCATGCTGTCTATCCTGGCTGTCAGAATTTTTCCCACTTGTTAGGTTTCAGTTTGGGTAGAGCTTCCTCTCTTTGGCAAGTTCTAATTGGGTTTGTCCTAAATCCTTTAGAAATATTTCTCTCATCTTTTTTTTCCATCCTCACATTATATCATGCTATATCATACTTTTCATGCCAGCTTGTGATTTCAGCTATCAATTAGTAACAGAATATTCCCATCTTCTTTTCTGAACTGTTTCAGTGCAGTATTCTTTGAACTTCTGTACAATTAATAGTCTGCTTCCCCTACCTGAGTTAACTGACCCAGTTAAATCATTGATGGCTTCAGAAGCTTCATTGCCAGAAAGGAGACCATTTTCTTGTTGTCTGGGAAATAAAGTGCTGCTTAAGATTGCCCTGTATGTACTCTGTTTTTCTGAAGAGCTTTGACTTTGAACATTTTTTTTTTTAATTCTGCATTCTTCCACACAGAATATTTTCCCTGTTCACTTTTTTATGGTTCTCAGAAGTTACTGCTAATGAAGTGGTCTGACAGTCATCCATCTAACCTCCAGTCTTCACTGATTTCTAATGGCAACATTAAGCAGTACTTAGTGTGGGAGCCCGAATTGCCAGACAGAGACTGACTGACATGCAGCAGACTCTCTAGGTGCTGTTTCCTTGAGCCTTCACTCTGCCACACAGGCACTGTGTCACCTAGGGGTACATGTACCCTGGCTAGTACCTGGTCAACAGGCTCCTTTTTGCTTTGCTCCATAGAAATGGTGCTAGGTGACCCCTGTGCTGTCCCACATCCTCTGCCTTTATCTCATTACCCAACATTTTATTGCAGAAGAAACAGAAAAGCCCCATCTATCTCCCTTATGACTCTCCAAGCTTTTTCCCTGCATTCATCAGTATAATTGCCATGATTCCAGAGAAACCAGCTTGGATGGCCCAGTCACTTGTAGAGATCATTTTCACTGCAAAGGAGAAGGGAAATCCATTCTAAGCAGCATCCCCAAATTTACTTGCAAACTGCAGGGAGTTCACAAAAAAAAAAAAGAAAAAAAGAAAAAAGAAAAAATTGCAGTTGTAGAAATCAGGTTCAGGGTGTTTTGCTTTTACAGAGGTTTTTACATTTGTTCTTGGTGCTTAAGAGCTTTGCTGGATTAAGTTATTAAATTTATATTTAATACTAAATTTGAATAGGCTAAAGAAACCAAGCAAGCACAAAAATCAATTATTTTTTATAATATACATGAGAGAAAAGCAAGCAGGCGGCATTTCTCTTATTTATAGGAAAAGAAAAAGATGTGGAAATGAAGTAACTCAGTTCTTGGGAGTGAGCAGCAAAGCAGCAACAAAATATAGAAGATTTTTGCTCTGGGTTTTGTCTATTCCACTGTCATCTTTTGAAATGTTTTTCGTAGGGCACTGTACTTATTTTATTCATTTTTGTATTTTCATAAACAGAAGTCAGTAAAATCACAGTGAGGTTAGTCAAAAGCTGGGACAATACTGGGTTCAAGAAGTTCAGTGAAGATGCAAATATATCTGCATCTCGTCAAAAGTTACTCTTTTCACTTACCAAGGAGGCATAAGTAAATTAATGGATCTTAGGTCAGAAGGGAATTCAAGACTATCTAATATGACCATATGTATTTTGCATGCCATAGAATTCCATGCAGTTATCTCTGCAAAACTATTTCCTGCTAGATAGGGGCCAGATCCTACCTCCCTGTAGCTTTAACCACTTCAGCCTCTTAGGAAGAGTGTGCTCAAAGGATGTAGGCTGCTTTGGCTCTTCTAGGTTTATGATATAAAGACCTAATGATTCCAAAGTCCGTGAACCCTGAAATGAGTGGTTTATGCATCTAATCCATGTGTAATCCCATAATCCGAGAGATTGCTGAGGATAAGAATAAAAGAAGGCAAAGGAAAATCAATGTTTAACTTGGAAGTACTTGTCAGATAACAAGTCACAGGAAAGCAAGCAATTTTTACACCTAAGAAAGTTGAAGTATCAATTTAAATTATATTTTTACATCAGGATATCTAAGAAAAAAACAAACAACAAAAAAATCCTCCCCAAAGTCCTTTGAGTATATTCTTCTACACTGTTAAATGCTCTTAGTTTTCAAGGCCTGTAATTTTTAATACAAAGAAATCTTCTAGAATTCCATGGAGCGTGTATAAGTGGGATATCTGCCTCACCGTCCAGGTTCTGGGTCTCGGGTCTTTGTCATGCTTAAAATGTGCAGATACCTTTGTTCCTCTGCAGGAGGAATCGCTCCTGACTTTCCTGACTGAGCAGTGCTGTAACACCTTGATTTCTGTCTAAGAGGCCCATCGATCTGTCTTGTCTAGGGCAGCTGAAAGAACTTTATGCAGGGAATTTTGTGAGTACTGCTATAAAGTAACACAACTTGGTGAATTAAGCCAGCCTGTTAATGTATGGATTTTCTGCCCTGAGTGATCAATAATCCATTAGAAAGAAGAAAGAAAAAAAATGTTCTCACAATTCATATCCATGCAAATGGAAATGTGTTCAGCAACAGCATCCAACTGAGTTATAACAATGACTTTGCAAGAGGATGGGGAGTGTGTGTTGTATGTTCAGGTGCCTGGATGGCAGTTTCATTTTGACTCTAAAAAAAATCGCAAAACCACTATGTTAACAATTTGATTCATTCGTCAATTCCTCAGAGTAATGCTCTGCTGGCAGAATAGTTAGACACTTGCTAATGACAAGATTTGCTGGTGAATCCTTTAAAAATATGACTACCTCCACAGCAAGTAACTCACTTTCAACAAAGAATGCAAACGTAAACCCTTTTTTCAAAAACAGTCTCTAGAAACCCTTTATCTGTGCTGTAATTCTTCATGAGAGGGATCAGATAAGTTGGAGAGGGAGGAAGCTTTCCATCCTGAATGTGTAAAGCACCGCAGCCTTTAATTTATTGACTGAATTCATCTGACTTTTAAAGGACCCCCCAATTTGGCATCGGTGTTCTGTTTATCTCACTTGCAATTAATCTGTCCTTTTCCCCCATGTATAAATGTTTGCTAGTTCTTCACATATGAGATCTGTCCTTTCTCCCTGTGTCTAAGTATCTGCTAGCTCTTCACTTAGGAGGTCATGCCTTGATGGATCCCTATGTATTGTACTGGGTACATTTGGATTAAAGCATTCCTTTCCTTCTGCTCATTTCTCAGCTTGCTCTATTTGACTTTCTTAGGCGCTTGGAAACCATATTAGATGTTTTTCAGAATGCTAGTTCTATATTTATGATAACTTTTCTTGCACCCAGCGGTGCCTGATCCTGGCACATGGATGCTGAAAGCACCCATGAGAAACCAGGTGGCCTGCCATGGTGGTACTTTAATTTTATTGTGGTTTAGCCGGTCTGATGTATCCTGGCAAGAAATACTCAGCAGCAGCACTGCGGCAGCAAACAGGGCAGTGCTTTGGGGTACACAGTTGGAGCTGGCTCCTCATGGCTGCACTTCCACGTGGCTAGAGGCCATGCTCATTTCTCCTTACAAATGCAAAGACTTGCATTTCTTTGCATTTGGAAATATCCTCCTTCCAGCTTTGTTTCTGCCATACCTTAAGTTTCTTCTTGCATATTTACTCTCTCACTCATGTTTAAGCACGCCATTTTTTGCTCTGTCCCAGATCTGAATTTCTATGCATGTTTATTTTTAAGTATTCTTATTTGAATATTTCATGGCCTTTTTTCCCTCACCCCTCTCTGAGATAAGGGTTGGCATTTGCATCCTGGCTGTTAAAGATGTCGGTTATAAATGTGATACATTTTGTCCTTTGTAATATCTGTGCGCTGAAATGAAGCGCTGGAGCGGGCATTAGCCCAGTAATAAATTTTTTTATCGCAGTCAATAGCATGAACAAGAATTCTGGAACCGTTGCTTGCTGGCCAAGGGAAAACTTACAGAGAAGCAACTGTACAGATAAGGGGCTTAAATCAAAAGCTATCCCATTCATTATGTTAAATATATATATATAAGAGGCTGTTTGAGGAGCAGTGGAAGCCCAATTTCCTACGAAACTGTGTCCCCTGTCTCCCATGCACCCTCTAGGGATCTTCATGAGACCCCTGGATCCTTTGCAGCTCCTGCAATGGCCAGGAGGGCACAAGGCAGCCCGTGCTATTTCTGCGGTGGAGCAGAGCAGCAAGCTGGTTTGTATTGACTGGATGAGTAACCATCGATCCGTCACCTTCAAGGAGATTTTCCTCAGCTGGGAGCTCTAATTTAGGCCTCTTTCCCCTGTGAAATGACTGTTTTTTTCACAAGAGCTGTAGGAACTTAATTATCCTGGAAACTTCTGCTGCTTCCCTGACAACTTGGATTGAAATGTGCCAGTAGACTTGAAAGTTATTAGCGGGAGGCAGATGAAGAGACAGGCAGCATGAAAGCATCAGCCTCATTTCCTTGGGAAATCAAGTGGAAATGTTTGTCGAGGTTGTAGGCAAGACACCGTGGTTTGTGCCTGTCGTGTTACATTGAACGTCGTTGTCGCTGCGCTTGTTTGTTCCATTGTTGGGCTCCAGCTCGTCGGAAGTTTCCCAAAATGCCGCTTTGGAGCTTTTGTGATTTGCTTTCATGTGTCTCCCAGGAGCGCCGGCCGGGAAGGGCCATGCTGGGTCACTGTGCGCAGGCTCCTGCTGAGGTATATGAACTGTAAAAGCTGGAAGAGAAAATATATAATAAAACGCTGGCTGGTACAGTGGGAAGTTAATGAGACAAATGAAACGCTCCGTGTGGCCCTGCAGAGCTGGAAGTCACAGCATGGGGCAGCTCCCTTGCAGATGCTGGGTCATTAGCTTATCTGCTGCAGCAACTGAAAGAGCTAGGGACGCCCAAGAAGGGATGCATTTTCCCCCCTACAGCACGTAGTATGAAGAAGGCCTGTTTTCTTTAGAGAAGCCTGGGGAAAGGGCTGCCAGATTGTTTCTTCATAAAGGGAATTTGATAATGCTTAATGCGTTTACCCAAAGAAAATTCTGTGATCCAGACGCTGGAGCGACACTGCTTCGGTGTTGGTGTGCTCGAAGGACAGCAAGGCAGCAAGGTCTTTAGGCACTTTCCATGCAAAGCAAGAAGCCAGGAATCCTTCCATGGAAGAAAACAATAGGTTCAAAGACAGGAATTTCTTGTTATGTGCAGGACACATGGCAACAATAGTATCAGATTATTTTTTTAATCTAAATAACACTAAAAAGAGATGCTAATGGTATAGCACAAAAACCCAGCAGTGCATATGTTTTAGAATCAATACTGCTTGCCTCGGGACCTTAGCTGAGCACTGGCTGTTGGTATTAAATATACTTCGTTAGTGTATGCAGATGTTTGCATATTATTAGGCACACTTCTGGGATATTTATTTTCCAGAATACCTAGATAGTTTCAAATCTCAGTGATAAATTGTCATCCACACAGAGTTATTAGCTAGGTCGTTGTTTAAACGAAGATAGCCTGAGAGGTAATCTGACACTTTTGAAAATAGAAAGTAAGCAGAAGACAAACTCCTTTACAGATCTCAGCTTTGGAATATTCTGTGGACATGAAATAGTAGGATTTTTTCAGAACAATTTTGAATCATTCACCTTTTGGAAGCAGAGTCAAAACATAACTGCAGTGTTGACATTTGCACCATCCTGGACTAGCTGGGAGCAAGGGTGCTGACTCACGGCAGCGCTGCCTTTGGCTTGATCTGGCTTCATTGCAGTTTTATCCCTCTTTGCCCTTGTGTCAGAGTTTGACCCAACGAGATGGGAGTTCTTCAGGCTAATCTAGTCAAACGCTTGAGGCCATGAGTAACAGCAACCGTTCGAGCAGTCTCTTTAACTTTGGTTGCGCTGCTTGTGTCCCCAGACCTGAAGTGTGCACTGAAATACTGGGTTTCCTGTGTGTGGGTAGTGATCAGCTGGGCCACATCGGCCTTGTGCAACGTTCATGTGCACCCAGGGGTGGGAGGAAATACACTCATCTGCAGGCCATGAAATCAGAATTAAAAAGATCAAGCAGAAGCTTTATTTGAGAAGAGCCCCTTTGCTTTAAAAAATATATGCTGCTGCAGAATTAGGCAACTTTAAGAAGTCATTCCAGGGCCTCAATCATTAAACTTTGGACCTGCAAAGGTATTTAACCGTTCAGCTCCTGACTGAATGAGAAGCCGTTCTGGAATGTTGTAGGTGCTTTTGTTGTTAGGTGTTGGAATGAGCTGAGTCTTTTAAACACTATGTTAATGCTTTCAGTATGTTAATTTTTAACAATGAGAGGTTTTTTTTTCATTGAAAGCACATTTTCTGCCCAACAGAATTTGATAATGTTTTACACTAAAACTTGAAGAGTGCTAAATTTTACAGTGCTGCTAAGTTGGTTCGTTCAGGGTCAGCCTTTAGGGAAAAGACTTCCAAGTAGTGGGGGAAAAGGTTATAGAAGAGCAGTCGCCCTGCAGAGGGATGCAGGCTGCTCTGCGTGGCCAGCTCACGGCTGTGATGACTTTTGGCAGGTGTGACTGTTTCTAAACCCACCTTAACTCACCTAATCTTACATCTAATCTTAAACGGCAACTCTTCTATCTCACTCAACATTCAGTGGCTGACAATTCCAGCCTGTTGCTCTTCCTCTACAGGCCTTCCCCAGGCTCCGGGGCAGTGCCAGGTCTTCGGCGCTCTAGCTGGGCAGGCGTGTTGAGATCCTGCCCCAGTTTTGCTTTGGGTAGGCACCTTATTCCCCATGCATTTGCCAGAGCAAGTTCAACATTGTTTTTGTATGAAATATTAAACACTGGCCTAATCCTGCGTGCCTCGTTCGCCTCACTGTTGGAGCTTGTGGTCTCAGATGGAACTGATGCAGAGAGTGAAGCCAGTTGACCAAATCCTCCTCTCAGCTACACTTACGTAATCCATGCTGACTCAGCCAAACCCAGGAGAGAAAGTCACAAATGAATAGATTATATTCACTTCTGGGATAAATGTAAAGGCCATTAAAAATTCCTTTTATCAGCAGGTATCACGGTGCTAAATAAAGCACATACATTGCTCATTATCACCTGTTGTGCAGCTGCAGAAGCTGAGTCCCAGGAGTCACTCATGTTCCCAGAGTGCCAGGGCTACAGCTGAAAACTCTTGTGTCCCTACCAAGTGGTCTGCCTGCCCAGTTGTACTGTTTTTTAAGAGAAATACTTGCATGAATAAGGAACTGAATGAAGGAGTTGTGTATATACTTCACAGTCCAAGGGGAAGACTTGAAGAGGGGAAGATTCATAAAGTTTTGCCCTCTGTGTCTAAAAGTTACAGAAGACTTTAATTAGCAAGGGAGCATCATTTTAAGTTTTATTCTCTTGTTATAAGTACAAAACTTGACAACCCTATCCCAAACCAGTATTTAATATAGGCAATAATGTTGAGCAAAACGAGTATATTGCTTGAAGTCCTTTACTATATTTACAATACTGCTTTCCCATGCTTATTTTAGGGTCATTTGGGAAAAAGCTTTAACTCCAAAAAAATGAATGCTTTGCTATTCTGGGAGTTAGATTGTCACTTAATAAATATATTTCTGATAATAAAAATTGGTGTCGTTTTGCTTGCAGGGACTTATTCGGAAGAAAGTTAATAAAAAGTGCATGGAAAAACTAGCATCATAGCTATTTTTTTTTCTGTTTGAAATTCCTACAGGCAAGTTAGCTAAATGCTACAAGTACCCAAGAGCAGAGCAACAGGCTATGGTTGTTAAGAGCCAAAGGTAAGATTCCCCTAGTAAAGCTGCTGTGAAGCAAGGTAGCTACCCTGAACCTTTTAAATGTCTGTTAAGAACAAAGACCCAACTGGCCCCGCTGATGGGAAAGTCATAACGTGGCTTTTTTCCTGACCACTTTCTATTCTTTGGAGGTGTGACAGATGTCAATGGAGTTGAAAAGTGTCCGTTTCCCAGCAGGATGCTGGCTGTTTCCCCAAGAGCCTGAGCAGTTTATGGAGGCCCTAATATCTCCAAATCTCGAGCGCGGGATTTGTAGCGAGAGCGTCCCGCAGGGCAGAGGCCTGCTGCCTTTGAATAGAGGGCAGCCAGCGGCTCTCCGGGCCTCAGCGAGAGATGCCACTGCACCTTCAGGAAACTTTGATTTATTAGCTGAGAAATTCACCATCCCTCTGCATGCAGGGGTCACAGAAGCAACTTCCCTAATGGGAATCCGAGACCCCCATTATTTCCCACTTATTGCTACAAGCATGAAAAATTGCTCCGACTGAGAAAGTTGGGCATTCAGGACTTGTTGCCATGGCTGAATTTATAGGAATATTTAGGAGCAATGCTTAGGGTCTTTGTTTGTTTGTTTGTTTGTTTATTGGATTTTTTTTTTGAACCTATAAACTGCAACGATTTTCACAGGTTTTTGCTAATTAACGCCACCACTATGGAAGTGGAAGCAGTTCTGCAAACAAACTGCGCCAAATGGGATTTTTATTGTGAGTGGAAAAGTCTAGGGAATAATTAGCAAGTCCATAGAGATCTCTTGATTACAGACATCTGCATTAGTAACGTCCAGACTCAAAGATTGCCCAGGGAAATGTTTAGGGATTTTCACCTTAGGGCACATTTATGTTGTCAGCTACACCCTTCAAACTCCAGTCAGACAAATGTGGGAAAATATTTTGTGAAATGTTAGACCGATGAACCTGATATTGACTAATCTGGACTAGGGAAACTGGCTTTGCTTTCTAAAGTACTTTCCAGCAGCCAAGACTTATAGATGAAATATTTTGATATCTCATTAAACTTGATTTCGCAGAGATATTTCTCAGCGCTGCATTTGAGTTGCAGTGCATCGCCTGAGATGCTTTTGCAGTTACCGCTGCTTTTTTGAATAGGATGAAGAGGAAACAACAAGACTGATGATTAAAAAGCCCCATGACTCCTTGAAAATGAAGCGCTGCAAAAAGAATTCATGTCAACGCAGGATTTATTAGCACAGGTTGAAGAGTAACTCAATTTGAGATTTTCCTGCTCTTCCCAAAGTGATTCACAATATAAATCATTTGCCTTTTCTTAACAGTAGGATTTTAAAATAGCTAATAAAATATTAATTTGAGGTCTTTGAGGCAGAAATTTAAACTAAGAGTTAAAAAAAATGCAAAAACAAATATATGTATAGCATTAGAGTGCAATCCTAGGCTGGTTCCTACTGTATGAAATGGTACATAAACTCTGACCAAAAATAAATTTCTACTCATGAAAATAAGGATGAAAATTAGGATGAAGATTTGCTTGCTTTTTACCAACTGTGTGTGGATATAGAATTTAAAATAAATTTAAAATGTCTTTAATTTAAAGACTTGCTCTTGCTTGAAGCCTTCCTGTGATGGGATCTGTGCTCCCACAAGTCCTGTGTCAGTGAATGACCTTAAATATGTATTCAAACCCATCCTTCTTTAGGAAAGCCTTTAAGCAAATGATTAATTTTGGATGCTTTTTGGTCCCACTGGCATCATTTATCCTACTCACTGTTCAGGCAGTCACTCATGACAAAGCACTGAGCAGCCTTAATTCTGGAGCGAGGCTTCAAGACACCACAAGAAGCCAGAGTAATTCCCCAGGCCTTTAAGCCTCTCCACACACAGTACCGTGCAGGGCTGCATCCAGGAATGCAGCAGCTTGCGAGCTGGGGATTGATCACCGGCACAGCATAGTTTATTCCTGAAGTCTGGAGTTGGGGGGATATGGCAAGTGCTTGGGGGACACTTTAAGGATATGGATTTGAGCTAGCAACTGTGCCTGCGAACAAACATTGCTTTTCTCATTGCAATCCTCAGAGGAGAAACTTGGGTTGGATACACCCAATGGGCTCTGCTCGCCTTGCTTTTCTTGTCTCTCCAGGATGGAGGATGGGATGGAAGGAATGAGGGGTTAGAAAAGGAGGAGAATGCAGAATTGCTGAGGATGCTCCTGTGCTCAAGCAGCTATATAAGCTGTATGATAAAAATTCATATGTGCCTGGCCATTGCGTACCAAAACTTATGCTCTGCTATTCTGTGACCCAGAAGATTTACAGGGAGATAGCAAGCAGCTCCAGAAAGAGGTTTTCAAGAACCTTGTGCTGAGTCCTCACGAAGCCTTTCCGGTTGTCAGACACAGCCTGCCATCACAAGGACCTTACTTGTCCCTGCCTTGGGCAGATGGGAAAGTTCTCAGAGAAACTGCTTTGGATCAGTGTTAGCTAGTCAGGATTAATGCTGATTTTGTGGAACACGGGATCCCTTTTGGGGTGCAGCTTAGAGTGTGCTGCAGGGGCCACTTCAGTGTTATCAGGAAGTCTGTAAACCACGAGCTATTTACAGGTATAATCCCAATGTTTTGGAGTTCTAATCTGCTGCACTTTTCAGCTTTATTTAAAGAAATGCTTTACAATGGTTAAAGGTTTAAGTGTGTGGCATGTATATCTCGTGTTCAGAAATATGATATAAATTCCTGTAAATAAGGCATTTAAATATAATGTGTTGGACTATTTTTTAATGAGCCTTGTTCACAGGCCCTGCAGGGTTAATTAAGTTTCTAGATCTTATCTTTACTCTATTATACAAAAGGCAAAAACCTCTACAGGAACCAAATCCACTCAGAAAGAGCAAATAAACTAGCCCTAAATGATCACAAACTGACCAAGCTTTTCTGCTTCAGCTCACTGTATGCCTTCAGGCAGCAGGGATTTAAAAGCACTGAGATTACAGGACCATAAAAATACACATTTACATTTACATGTGGTCACATGCAAAATTTAAGATTTAGACAAAGCCACAAAGGGAATGTTTTAACATAAGTAGCCAGGCACAAGCTGAATTAATGACATAGCAGCCCCAGCAGAAACACAAGAAAAACATGTAAACCTTCAGCTATTATTAGTCGCTGTAGCCCACACTCCGGAGGACAAGGACGCGTGGTCGTTAAAGTCTGTTCTTTTCCACCAGATCTTAAAACTGCTCTGCGAAGGAGAGCTGGGCAAGTGCAGAAGAGTAGTGGGTTCACATGTCAAAGGCCTTATTTCAAATTTGGTTTCCTTTTTTTGAATGACTAAATCAATAATGAAGAACCCCCCGAAGCAGCCAGACCCTCTGCTGACCGTGACCACGGTCACGGAGCTTGTCCTGGAGGAGGCTTTTGTTTAACCTTGACTCCTCAGCCTTAGCAGGGAGTAGATGATTTTTTCAGAGGAGTGTCCTGCACGTAAGCACTAGAACGGTTCATTTAAAGCAAATCTGAGCCCTGGTTGTGTAGTTGTCGCTCTGCTCTCATGCACACATGCACACGCGTGCACTAAAAGAGCCCGCAGAGTTCCCAGGGAACAGCAATGAGGTCTGTTTGTCTTATGAAAACTGTGTCGCATTTTAATATAGCAAATTATGGCATGAGGATTTCTGATGCGGGGGATTATTCAGTAATTAATTACAAATGACAGACGAGTTTAAGAAAAGAGTTGTCCAACTGCAAGTATTTTTCCCACAGCCGTGTGTTTGTCTAGTTCGTTTGCCTATTAACTCCCCACCTTAGGCAGGGGCTGCTCCTCAGCTGGTCCAGCTTAGTGCAGTCATGGAGATCAGTTGTGGTGCTACCGTATACCAGCCCTGTGTTTAGAGTGCTAATTGCTTAACCCTGCCAACTGGAACCTATTGTAGCATTTGTATCACCGTGGTGGCGAGCTCTAGCTATGGGCAGAGACCCTGTTAGGAACATTAAAAAAAGGAGGGAAAACAGGGCATTCCGCTATGCACGTGCTATTTTTTCCCCCGTCTAATTAGACTAATTGAAATCTGTGGCATCGCTGGTGTGCTGGAAGCTAGGCATACGCAGAAACCCTTCCGGGATGAAGAAACAGGGACATGGATTGTAAGACTGAGAAAAGAAGAAAAAATCAAAAGGTCATGTTATTTTATCTCTCACTGGAGTTTTCTCCTAGGATTTGTTATGATTTACTGTCATTACATATTATGTAAACAGTCCCTGTTTCCATGAAGGAGGAGGTCCTGTTAATCTTCCGAGTAGCTACTCAGCATTGTTTGTGAGCCTAGCTGGAGACAGACATCCCTGCTGTAACGGAGTGAGCAGGAGCCTGCAAACCCTGAAGCCTGACCCTCTAAAATGTGCAGGTGGGATCTCCCTGTTAGCAGTCAGCCTCTAAGTCTGCCAAGAGAAGCCTGAGACAATTTCCCCGCTTCCTGCTCTTTTGCCTCTGTAGTGGATGATTGCGCCTCATTCCGACCAACAACTGCCTAGCCCCGGGGCTCAGTAAAATACCCTGCAAGAAGCCTGTTTTGAGCTTTAGGAACTGACTGAACGGCAGGTGTTTTAAAAAGTAATCAAGAGAAGATGTGGTCTCTCTCCTCCTACCCCTTCTGCATCCTTTATCACTCTGCTTCATTGCCCAGCAGCAGAACCTGCTGCCAAGCCATATAGGCTGCCCACACTTGCAACGCCAAAGGTGAATGAGTTGGGTGTGATCTTGTGGGCCATCTGGCTTTGCTCTTTCAAGGTCTAGTTTCTGCCTAAAGTTTAGTGAATCTCCGTTAACTTGGAAAAGTTCTGCTGGATCCAAACCCCACATCATGTATAAAATTACCGATTTAGATCCAATGGGGGCTGTTTCTTCTTGTTGAAAAGGCAAGACCCTGCCTTTTCCCGTCTCCACCCGTAGTGTCACTGGCATTAGTGGGAGTCTTTGTAGGATGTCAGAGAGTAATTTATCAATTCCACTTTCCATAGTGGAAATTCCATTTTCCATAGGGTCTTTCTGGCATGATTCCTTCAGCACTGCCGTTCCAGTGGAGTTTGCAGTAGGGTCTCCTTTCACAGAATTCACTATGTGGGAGTTGAACCTCTGGTCATGTCATCAGGACTTGATCCAGCTAGAGGAGGCGGTAAGAACTCCACACCCTGCACACACTCTTTATTGCCACGCATACACATCACTGGTATCAGGAAAACACACCCCTGTGGTGAAAATGCCCTGCACTGAACAAAGAAGTTCTCTGGCTGTCCCATCTGCTGCTCTACCATATTAAACATTATCTGTTTTGCTTCCTTTCAACCAAATATGGTTCTCCAAGAACATTTGTCATATCTGCACCAGAAACACAACCACACAAGTGGTACAGATGGGAATTTAAACATAGGACTGGCAAAGAGTATAACATGTTATTTTGGTTATTTTTTTTTATGTGATTACTGTTTACTGGTACATGAAACAAAATGCAGAATTACAGTGGGATTACAGTACAGTACTAGTGAGGGAGTCCCGTGCGCACCTGCCGTGTGAAGGAGTCTCTCCTGTTGGCTAATAAAATCTCCCCAAGATACTTTACGGAGAATTTCTCCACAGTAAATCTTGCAGGTCCTTGTGTCGTTTATTGCTATTTCTGCTCTAGTCTGACAACTTACATTTTTTTGTAGCTATTACTGGAATTTTCAGGTTCTGTAGATGGGTAAGTTTAAGCTACATGAAGGTTTATTTTCCTGCTATCAGTGAGAGGAATATTTGAAATAGATATAAAAACTAGCCTGTCAGAGGTATTTTTAATTTGTTTCTTTAGGATTTAGTTTTCCTGATAGTTCCTGAAGTTATTCATAATTCCCACTGAAGCCAGTAAAATCCTAGTCCTTCCCAGCAGGAAAGGCACTGAAATCAATGGGAATTATTTGGATCCTGCAGTGGGGGAATAAACCTCCTGGGAAACGGCGACTCTCCTGTTTGCCATAAGCCATCCAGTCCTGCACTGTCACTGGTAAATCACTGTGGTATTTGCAGGAATCACTAGTATTTTTTTAAGCGTGCTTATGCTTTCATCATCATTCCAATATTAAAAGTGACTGATGTCACTTATAAAATGATGTTAATATATAGATTTGTGGTGACACTCGATTTAAGACTTAACCTTCATTGCCGGTGCTACAGCACTTGTTGTTTTGAGATTCCAAGTTATGTTTGAGCCTGCCACAAATCTCTCTCCTCAGAATTTTACCCATTGCTCGTGAGAATTTCAACTTCTGGATAAATAAATATTTTGGGTCAGGTCTTAAAAACACAGAAGTCCTTATTCACATGTTATTTTTGGAACATACCCATGTCTTAGTGGAACTCTCATACCACAAGAGCTGATGGAAGAAATAGAGAAATGTAACTTCACGTCTTGGCTTTGAGGGTCAGAGGGGAGGGAAGGGGAGGAGATGGGAGAAGGAGCAGACAGATTCAGTGATCGAGCTTTCCCCACAGAGGAATAAAAAGGGTTTAGTAGTGACATCGAGTAGAGCGAACACTGTGTCGAATGTACAAAGAATAAAAATCATATCAGGCTAAAACAAACTTACATAGAAGCTGAAGGGAGTTGTCACAAGCTAAACTCTTCACATCTTGTCCCTCTCAGCCTTTTTTTTATGGGAAAAGACATTCTTTTGCTCCCATCTCTCTTCTAGTTCTAGAATGGAGAACTCGGGCTCTGAACTTTTTATTTTTGGTTGTCGTCACAAGCATCTTAACTCCTAGAGAGTAAATTCATTGATGCTCTTTTTAATTATCAGTCTCTTCCTTGGGTAAAAACCAACCAACAAAAAGTCTATGCAGACAATTAAAGAGGCACAGCCTATTCATTCTCATGACAGCTGAATAATTTTTTTTAAGATAGAATGGGTTTAAGTCACAAAATAAGGTTATAGTTTATAAAAGGCAGCCGACAGTTATAAAACACCCTGCAGTGACTTTAATCATGCGATTTATCCACTGTTAATCCTTTAAAAAATACCAAATGAGAGTCAGGCATAGGATCGAGCCATTATGCGTCAACCATAGGCTGATGGACTTCCTACTGGAGAGTGTTCACTGCAGTTCTTTGCCTCTCTCATCCTCCCAACAGCAAAGCCCCATGTGGTTAGATGCTACACTTCATAGAGCAGTGAGATTCTTTTGCGTATGTCTTGTGCAGTCGTCATTATTTTGCTCCAGACCACTTTTCAAATGCTTGCTGTGCGGGATTGTCGCAGCATGAAACCCAGCAGTACCCTGGTGATTTGGCACTTGATGCTTCCACTGCGTTATCTCCTGTCAAACACTAACTTGTTCGTGGGGAGGCTGTGGAATATTGATCAGAGCACAGAATCATTAACGCAGAGTAGTTTTCCACATCCTGCCACATGGCTGCTCGTGCAGTTGATGTTCAACTTTGGCAGAGCCGCTTTCTGGATGTCGAAGTCTATTTTAATCAAATATTACCAAATAAGGGCCAGATCCTCAGTTTCTGCAAATCTGTTCGGCTGTGTTGATTTTTGGTTCTTTGAAGGAGCCTATTTCTGAAGCTTATAAATTTAGATAAATGTTGGGCTTTACTACTGAGCTTTCTAGTAATCACTTGGAAGCCTGAGGTCCCCTGGTTCCATCTGCGTAATAAAGTGCAGATGCTGGATGCCTCTCCACCTGATGAGCTGTCAATGTGCTGGACAGATGAGCTGTCAGGGAACTAAAGAGCCTTCAGGTCAAACCCTTGATGCTTTTTTTTCTTGCTCAAAAAGAAAGGTAAAAATGATTTCATACAGTATCTTGATTTTTCCAAGTCAGCGTTTCTTCAAACCAGGATCGGTTCTGAGGGAAGGCGGGAGCCCCAGGAGTTGAGCTGGATTTTGGAGCGCCGCTACCGTGCTGTGTTTGAGTGACGGCTTTGGGGCTCGGCGCCTGCACGCCGCTTGGTTGCCTTGCTCCGGCAGCGCCGTTCAGCCGCAAGTCACGAGGCGCTAGGGAAACGGGGGAGAGTTCAGGGGGTAGGGGAAAGGCCTCGGAGATGGAAAAGTTACTGCCAGCAGGAACTCATTTCAGGGTCCCTGAAACACTCAGCCCTACAAAAATTTAGTGTATGTGGTTATGGGGTAGGCTCTCCGTGTGAACTGGCGAATGGACTGGTAGGTTTAAGTGCAGAACGCTGATATAACAGACAGTGGATACGTCCTTTGGAGTTCCAGTAGGGGACTGATAGTGGAAAATGCAGAACAAATTATGGATATACTAATGGCAAACACTTTACTTTGGTTTCTAATTATTGCTGCCTTGCTTGATCACAGTGAGAGGGTATTGATGTGAAGAACCTTCATGCTGTCCCCGTAGAACTTAGTGGGAGCGACGCTGTTTATTTCATTAAGGGTTAGACTAGACCTGTAGGAACAGAGAGTTTAATTGCTACTAAAATGGAACATGTCCATCTCACAGGCTTTTTCCTCAGCTTTGAAAATCTCTCTGCTAAAAGCAAAGATCTTTTAAACCAGAATGAAGCTTTCACTAAAAGCATTCGAAGTTGAATCTTTGACTCTCTTCTTTAAGCCCGAGGGTGGCCCTAGCAGATAGGTTCAATAACCAGCAGCCGGGATATGGCAAGTGTCACAGCCCTGCTCGTGGGCCGAGTGACAGCAGGGGAGATTTCCCGTGTGAATGCGGGGAGCTCCAGCTAGCTCTGCAGAGCCGATCCGTTTCTTCAAAGACTACACAGTGCTGAACTTAGCAACGTGAAAAATGCAACTTTTGGAAATTCTATTTTAAGTCCACAGCTGGATTTCCAGTCAATTGGAGTGTTTCTTCTCGTGTGCTTTCTGGTTAAAATATTACCTTAAGTCAACGAAGTCATGTTTTAGTCCCGTCTTAAAATATGGGAAGTCAAAATGGCATTTTTATGCAAGTTCAAGAGCTTTTCTTTTTGCACAAGAAAGTTACCTTCCTTGCTGATTTTTGTTCATTTCTGCAAATGGATTTATTTTCTAAGTATGCGCTGAATCGTGATAGGTTGGAATAATCAGCCAAAGTATCAATTTTATGTCAATGAGATCTCGTAAGTCCTCCAAATAAATGCAGATTTCAGTCTAGGCTGTGCATCTATCTGGAGTGACAGCGATTTAGGAAAAACTAGTATATTAACATTAACACAGAGCTCAAAACACTTTGGGGGTCAAAATTAGCTCCTAGAACTATGTTTTGGTTTTCTATTACAGGACTCACAGTGTTTGGTCTGATTTTCCCAGGGTTTCAGCTGAGCTTTCTGCCAGCAGGCAATTTGAGTTAGACTGCAGCTCAGATCAGTGCATTTCCTTATAAAGCACCAAGTAAAATTTTCTATATTCTGCTGCAAGCGAATATGCTGTAGCCACGTTCACTCTGTAACAGTGCGTGCTCTTGAAATCCTGGCTAATGTTGCATGGGCTGCACGTATTGCTTTGGACCTGGCCTCTATGGGATCTGGTCTACAATGATTCGACACAGGTTTTATTGTAGGCTTGCAGAAAAGGAACTATGTACTGCAGCAGCCTGAAAGGGTAGTTTGTGGTGGAAAGACTGACACTTGCCAGTACTTGGTTTTGTTTTATCTTTCTCTCTAAATGGGCAGAAGTCACAGGGTTGTGATTCGTAAAGCTCAGAAACACGAGAGTTAATAGATGACTATTCCTGTATGAAGTTAGAGCCACAGGTGAGTTTCAGGTACCACAGTTAAAAAAGAAATAGTGGGGAGGGAAAGGGAGAGAGAAACCAACCTGTTCTGTATTAACTTCAGCACCAGAATATTTGACTACTAGTGACGCTCCTTGTCCCAGGCCCATGTGTCTTTTAAAAGAGAAGTGCTTTGGAGGTAGGTTCAGCCCTGAGGTTGGCATGTATGTACAGGAGCATCCTGAGTGATCCTTCAAAGCAAGGCTAATAGCTGCCTATATTTTGTTATTTCCTCAATCATGCACTGGGGAGATTATGAAGTACAAAGAGATTTCTATCCCAGATAATGGCTGGAGATAGAAAAGGTGAATATGGATCCCACGTCCCATAGCATTGCTGAAGACAGGAAAACCTACCCTCTCTGTATTTAAGGGTTGCTGAGATAAGATCAGACTTGACTCAAGAAGTGTAAGATTTTATTCTTAGAAATAAACAATATCCCTGTGAGGCAAAAGTTCGTTCCTTATAGCTGGACCATTTTCTTGAAAATGCACATTTAAGAAAAAAAAAAAAAACTTATTAATGACATTTTGAACAGCTTTTTTAAAATGCAGAAATTGAGAGAATTCCAGTAGGGTAAGTCCTATGATGTTGCATTTCAAAAGCAACATTAGTTATAATGGAAGATAGTCAAAAGTAAAGAATGTTTCATTTCATGGCAAACTGAATGTTTTGCTAGCTCTGAAGCTCATTTTCTGGGGAAATCAATGAAGGCACTTGGCACCTGCAGTGCCAAGTGTAGCAACATGTACGATTTGGTCATCCACAGCCTGGATTTCCCCTATCAGGCCTGGGGCAAGTTAAACACCTGAGAAAGAGATTCAGATAAACCAGGACACTTAGTAGAGAACTGCACGAAGGATTTAAATCCCTTCCTCACTAGAAGTAGGTTGTCATCTGTGCTTGGGTTCCCTCTTCTTTTGGGGATACCTGTCTAAAGCTGGAGACAACAACAAGCCCGTTCCCTTACATGGCTATTTGGCAACTGCTGCTGCATTGAATATCCCCATCTGGATGAACTCACATTCTGGCTAAGGAAAGCAGCCTTAAAATGGCCAGTTCATTTTTTCTACCTTCTCTTTTGTATGTCAACACATTCCCTGTCGAATTTCCTACCTTTGAATTATCAGAGTATCGTAAAGGTGCCTTGGAGCACCTTGGGCAGCCAAGGTAAACCCGCGAAGCCTGAGGTTGTATAAGCTCCCTCAGGACCACTGGCCCTACCTGCATTGGAGGTCTCCTGGGCCTTCCATTCCACAGGAGCCTCCCACAGCTTTCACACGGAGAAGACTGTCTCTTCGTCAAACCTAGGAACTAACAACCTTGAGGGACAGAGATGTCTTTAAAGTCTTTGTTGGACAATCTGGAGCTGAGGATTGGGCCAACTGCTGGAGAGAAGGGATAATGTAGTGTTGTGGTGGTTATTTGGGACTCAAGCTTCCGTTCCTTGCCCCATCACAAATTACCTAATCTTTCTAGCTCTCTGTTCCCTTCTGCCCAGAGTAGCACTTTCTTATCTTGCCCATATAATTTTTTTTTTTTTTAAGATTTGATTTGTTCAAACACTTGAGTGGTTGGGGTGTTGCAAGTTCTTGGGTCACAGCGCTGCTGTTTCTCACACTGCTGGATGCTCCCCACGCTTCTGCTTGGAGAAGGTACAGTGTCCTTCAGTCTCTCTGGTACATTTTTTACTGGCCTAAGTTGTCTCGACGCCTATCTTGTCTTTAGCCTGGAAGTTCCCCATGGACCTCCCAGCCAGCCTTGTGCTGGAGCTGTGGATTTTCCCACTGCTCGGCCCTGTGGGCATCCCCATGGATAGTTCAAGGACGGAGAGAGCTAAAGCTCAGAACACAAAACCCTTGCAGACCGTTGCCCTTGGGAGTCTTGTAGAACACAAGAAACTGGGACGTTGTGTGTAGCTGCATGCTCTTCCCTGTGACTAGCAACCTTTCTCTGGCTTTTGTCAACTATATTTTCTTACTTCAGATGAGCTGTGTTTGAAGCCATCTCCTCCCTTGCCAAATGACAATTTGAGCAGCCCTGTTAGACAGTCAATACTCTCTGCGTATACTCCCACATGGCCCATTCCTTATTTGTAGCCCCATTTTAGCTTGGCTGCTTCTTTCACCTGGACAGACCTCATCCAATAAAAACCTAGCCAAAAAGACTGTTGTTTTAAGCCATACAGGGAAACCACTTTGCCGTGTTCTTCCCCCAAACACACACCTCATCAACTCCTATGTCACTCGGAGGATCTCTGGAAAGCAGCTGCTGAGTTGAACAGCAAACACGGTTGAGTTGAACAGCAAAATAACAGAGTATACGGCCCTTCCTTTTATGCTTTGTAGAAATAATACCAGAATCTATCGTGTTTTCCACACTTGAAAAGAGTGGGTAGGTTCGCACCAGTGCTCACCAGTGGTTCAGCCCCTCGTACCTTATCGTGCTCCGGTCCTGGTCCCTTCCCTTGTGCCGGGGGCTCAACTGGGCTGCCCATTCTCGAGCTCCTTGGAGCTGTTGGGCGCCTCCTTTCTGGGCAAGAGGCACTACTGCTTCTCCGGCCCCGGCTGGAGCGCAGGTGCCGTGGCCTCCGCATAGTCCGGGCAGTCCATCCCGATGTGTGAACTCCTCCTCTGTGAGGCGGCTTCCAGGAAAACCGTGCACCAGGAATGGCAGGTGAGCACGCTGAAGGACAGGTGTATTTGTTATGTCTTCCATGTATTCATCAGAAAAGGCCTCGGAGAATGTTTCTGCTGCTCCAGCTTTGTTAATTTTGCCCGATTGTTAAACCATCAGTGTTTATAATACTGTGGGTTGCCAAACAGCGAGCGAGCTTTTGGCGTAATCTCGTGTCGTTCTCTGCTTTACCCTGGCAAGTATTTAATTGTTTGGGAGTTAGTCCAACGTACACTGCCCTTCCCATTATTGATCACCAGAGCAGCCAACGTGTTTTGCAACTGCCTGTTTTAAAGACCAACAACTGCATTTGAAGTGTATAGTCTGTATTTTGTCAGCTGCAGCAGGGAAACATCGTTGGAACTGGATCACATAATGCACAGACCTGATAGATGGACTCAATTAAATCAACAATAATATAGCAGTTGGCATGCTCAGAGTTAGCTACTCTGATCCCTCTCTACATTTTTTTGTCCAAATCCTTTTTATTCTCCAAGTCTCTGATCAAAACTTCAGGCCCTTTATAACCCTAACTCAAACATCACTTCAGAGGTTAACACATTTGAACTCCCGAAGCAATGCTTTTAACTTCTATCCTGTGGTCAATAAGAGGCTAACTCTATCTGTAAACAGTGTCAGATGGTGTCTCGCACATTGCACTTAAGAAACCTTAGCCCGATAGTGCCTTGACCCTGCTGGCCTTGCAGACTGGGCAGCTTAAATGACACTGAGCAGGTACCACCAGAGAGATCACACGCTTCAAATGGGAACGCTGACAGCACCCTGAGCGCGCAGGGCGCGAGGAAGGAGGCAGGAGCATCTGAGGCGAGTGAGCAAAGAAGTCTGACCCAAAGCACTGGGTTAACCTCATTATAGGATGTTTATGACCATATCCCTGTGTTTTTCCGTTGACCATATATTAGCTACATGCATATTTTCTAGATAGTCCTTAAGGGCATTTGTTACTGGCAGTTTCCCTCTTGTGCCTGGTAGTGTTGTAACTTACAGTAAGGTTAGGAATGACTTGGACCAGAAACCGTAATACTGTAGAGCAACACCCTTCTTGGCACACAAAAGGCTGGATCTTCAGCTGGTAGGAATATGGGAAGGTTTGTGTGACATCTGTGGGTGTTCAGTCGGTTTGTACTAGCTGAGGATCTGATCCAGGGAGGCCCGAAGGGGAACTCAGCGTTCAGTTCCTATTGCAAATCCTCTAAAAGAGCAGCGATTACCAGCACAATGGAACTGAAGTCACATGCGAGGATTCCTATTCCCCAGTTTGCTTCTTTATTTGCAGACACCTGGTTGCTATCAGCTGGGACCCTCATGTGCTGCATAGCTGCTGTGCTCCTACTGTAGCTGCATTCGCAAAGCTCTGCTTCGTGCTCCTTTATCCAAAGCTGGCCAGAACACGGGCCGTTTTGCTGCTGGATGAGTAAGTCCTTAGAGGGTTCTCTGAAACCCAGCTGCGTCCATCAGGATCATTTCTCTTCATGCACCTGATGAATCTAGGGGTGCTGATACAAGTCTGCAATACACATGCAGCCTCAAATCTATTCGCGGGCTCTTGAGCACATAAAGTATTTATTAAACAGGCCTCTATTCCACAACAGCATACATTTTTCCATTAAATATTGTGGGAACAGCTTGAACATGCTGTACCAAAAGCTGACATATGCTGAGCTGGTGGGAAAGATGAGGGTAGGGGGGGAAAATGTTTCTGACATGCTGGCATATTTCGAAGGGTACCATGTCTTAGTGTTCGCAACTGCAGATCGTTTGATCACTGAGTTGTTGTGGTTCAAGTTTGCAGAGAGCGGTACTGTGAAAATGATTCATCTTTTTTTCTCTCTTTCTCGTGCTTGGACCATCTGAAGCCTGTGATCTCTTCAAATTTAGTTTGCTGGAATAAAGCTAAGTGTCCGAGGGACTATATGACAGAAAAATGGGGTTTTGTTTCTGAGTTGAAAGTACTTTAAAAATGCATAGAGTGTCTGTCAATGCATGGATGAAGACAACGAAGGAGGCAAAATGAGACGCTCAGATTTCATAAATGATTGAACTGAGTTTGATAAAAGACTGTTAAATCTTGATTCAAGGGCTTATAATGGTAGCTATTGGATCAGCCTAAAATAATAAGCAAGAGAAGCATGCAGTGCTTGTCACTTTTTTCTAGTAAAAAATTTGAGGATGCCCACTCAAGATGAATAAGGTTTTAGATATTTATCCCTCCTATGTGCTACCTATTATTTGTTTTGGGCTGTGTTACAAAGGTTATCCTAACTTCAGTTATTCCTTCTTTGAATATAGTTGCCCAGAAATACTTTCTATACTTAATGCTGTCACAGGCAGGTAAATTGTTTATACAGCTGATTCCTGTTTAGTGGGTATAATGTTACTCCTATTTATTTTGTAGGAAAACACTGAAGTTTTTGTTTAGCTCTGAATTTATTTTCTTAGGGAGCAGCTGAAAAGTTTAAATAATAGTAAATCTCTGTTTTGTTTTTTTCCAGATATTTTACCTTTGGAAAAACTAATTTCCAAATAACTTAAAAAATGTCTCCTTGTGGGAAATTTTGAAAGACATAGCATTTGGCTTCGCTGCTGCACGCATGCCCAAAGTTTTAACAAAGTCTTGCTGAAATTTCTTCAAATTATTCCCCCAAATGGAGGATCAGAAATATTTTCATCACCTGATTAATTTTTTCCATGCTAATCGCGACCAAATGACAGCTTCATTGATCAGATCTTTTGTCTATAAGCATAGTTTAAACATCACTTTAAAATGGAAAAGATAGACCAAACAATCTGATAAGGCTTCCTGACTGTGTACACTGCTTGTCTCCTTGTAATGGCATCGCTCTGCGCTCACTGGTTGTGGTACCTTTATTATTAATAACAGAAGAAGATTTTCCTTTTTGGGTTTCTGTTATTTATCAGCTGCATTGAGCCTGGCGGGCAATTTTGGGGCTCTCTGGCTTTTAGCCTGTACCTGGGACATCTTTGCCTCCAGCTCTTTCAGCTTTGTGCTGCAAGGACACACGGAGCACGAAGATGCTCTTGCCCTCCTTGTCTGCAGCTTGCCAACCCCTGGTGATCCTGAGGAGAGGGCTGTGGGGCAAGCTCTTTTCTGAGGAAGGCAGAAAGACCTGGGTCTGAACACTGGAACGACAGACAACGGGGAAAAGTGTTACTCTTGCCCTGTTACTTATAAGGTGGTATAATATGGAGAGTAAAGAATCTTATGTCAGTATTTGAAATTAAACCCTGGTTGGGCTAATCACTTAGTATCAGGACCATCTTTTCTCTCTTCAGTGTATTTTTTCCCATTTCTTCCATTCTGAAATAACCTAATTCAGGAGTAAAACCAACCTAGCAGGAAGGAGACAGGGACATTTGAGAAGGATTTGGGTCTTGCCCTAGTGTTTTCGTGTCTCTTTGGGTGGGATTTTGAGCTCATCTCTAATGAGCACTGTGAACCTGCTCAAGAAGAGAGCTCTCTTTTGCCTTATGGCTGCAGACATCAAGTAAGAGCAGCTGTGTGCAAACGGTGGCGATAGATAGTCTGGCTTCCCCGGGAGGGGAGGAAAGCTGCAGCCAGCCAGGAGACGCGTGAAATGTTCTTCTCACCAGGGAACTCGCAATAAACACCACGACAGTCCTTGTCCCGTGCAACCTTGCTGCTTGAGAAAATGGAAAGTACCAGCCCTAAGCCTGCCTGGAATTCCCCACTTGATGCCTTAAGCATTTCCTTGATGAGTGGAAGAGAGATTGGACTGTCTCTATCTTGAAAGGTGATAGAAATACTCCAGAAAAGCATGCCCCGCTTGCATACATTGATGTCTTCAGGAAAAGCCAATTCCCAGCTGAGGATCCTGTGCAGATAACATCTCCCGACAAAACGTGGGGCGTAAACCAGGACAGCAGGGTCTGACACGGGCAAGTGATAACCGAAGGGCGACAGACACCTGCGGTGTCTCCTGGACTTCCCAGCGTCTGTCACTACGAAGCAGGGGCTGTTCAGGGGATGAAGCTGCTGCCGCTGAATCCCTGACCTCAACAGATTTTGCCTTCGTTACATAAGAGTTCTGCCTCTAAAATAGGAAAGGGGAAGTTGCTGTGCTCATTTCTGACAGCTACAGGCAGGAGTTGCACAGGAACATTTGACCTCTAGTTTTTTTTTCGAGCAGCAAGGACTCAGTTTTACACACTGGACCTCTGGAGAATATCCAGATTTTTTAGTTGTGAAATCTGTGGTTTATACACCTAAGCAAAGACACCAAGATGATGTTTTTATGTGAGTGACTAGTGTTTCTTTTCCTGACCTTTTACATGCAAGTAAGAAGAAGCACAAATATATACAGAAGATGTATTTATCCTGCAGCTTTCCTATAGTCTATGGGAGAGTTGCACTGCAGGTGGATTAACCTAAAGGAAAAATCATGGCACGTGGCCTTTTGTTGGTACAATTACATATAGATATGAACGTGCATCAGTTCAGCATCTACTCACTGCTGCCAGGAGAAGTAGGAATTTATGTCCGCCAAAGTGTGCAGCACTTCAAAATTCTGGCAAAAGTCAGGAGGTTGTTTTGAGGGCAAGGAAAGTTATTGGAAAATGTGGATTACAGAAGCAGCCACAAGCACGTGTGACTCTTCCCTCCTCCACTTTTTGTTTTTCCAAGCAAAGTTTCTCGTGTACATGTAGTAGGAAGCAGCTTTTTCTGAGATCTTTTGCCGTCGTCCTATGTCCTATTGCAGAGGGGCTGGCCTTGAGCCCAGGACCTGGGCAGGTCTTGCTGGGGCAGACTCGCAGTTTCTGGTGTTTGCTCTTCCTCACGGAGGATCTCTAGAGAAGAGAGGTGCCTGTGAGAGGGATCCCACCTGCCTCTCCTACCTGCTATGCCCCGTTGAAGATAGCTCCAGCTGTGGGCAGCACTAATTCTACCTTTGAGACGCAGGGGCTGCGTATGTACTAAGAGATTCGGTAGGTAGCGAAATAGAGGTGCCTGGGTGTGCGTAACTGGACAGAGCTGCCCTGGCTCCGGTGAAGCTGCGAAGAGCCAGCCCAATAGGACACGAAGAGCTTCCTACTGCAGATGAAGCAATCCGCCACCCACTGCTATTCTTAGCAGTCGAAGGGGTTTTGAATCAGGAAGAGTGGCAGAATTGACTTCCTTTTTGTTGGGCTCTGAAGTCAAAAACGGGCTGTTGTCATGAGCATTGTGGAAAGACGCCTCCTCCTGATTTTGAGAAATCCCTAGCTATTGCCTCGGGTTCGTTATTTACCGGTATGTTAGTTGCCTTTACTGCTGATGGGAATATGTGGAATGCTGGTAGGAGCTGGGTTGAGAGATTAATTTAGGGCAATGACAACATATTTCTGAAAATGATTTGATAGCATTGTTGTGCCCCGCATTCCAACATGACACGAGCTGGAGAATCTGAATTCAATTTGTGGCTCTGTCACTGACACCCTCGGTGACCTCGGGGCACTTACATAAGGCCTGTGTGCCCCTGTTTCCCTTTTGTTAAAGGGGAGAAAAACTTTCCATTTCCCGTGTTTGCTTGTTCAGACTCGGGGGCGCTCGTTCTTTCTGCACCGCACCTAAAAGAAGGAGGCCCAAGGGCCTCTCTCCACGAGGGGCCCGGGGCTTTACCAGAGCAGTCATTTTAGAAAGAGCAAGTTCGGGGAATCTGGAATGCTGAATCCCAACGCGAAATTAGAACAAGGCCACTCTGGGCTTGTGCACACAATGCCCTTTTTTTAATTACTACTTCAATCCCCCATTATTTTTAAAACTAAAGGCAATGATATTTACAAAATAAATAACCACATCTTTCCTTGTCACCAGCAAAGCGCTAAAACGAGAATAAAGGAACTCATGTAGAGCTCTTCCCTGGGGGGGAGATCTCTCCGGGAGGGAGCCACAGAATTGCGTCCAACATTTTACCCTTTTAGAGCTCCGTTCCAAGCGCAGATGCTTCCTCCTCGTTCTCGCAGTTGCAGGGACTCGGTGCCGCCCTGCTCCGGACTCCGAGCGCGTCCCGGCTCCGCGCCGCTTGCAGGGACGTTGCCAGGGCCCAGCGCCGCGCGCGCGTCCCCTGCGGTCCCTGCGGGTGGTTAAGGAACACGTCTGCCTTCCCCTCCTTGCCGCACAACGGCTGAACAGGGCGACCTGCAAGCAGATACCGTGAGATTCCCTTGGATTCCCAGCCAGCCGTCTGCCCTGGATACAGATGGCAAGGGATGAGGGTAAATCCCCGAGGGCAGAGACCCATATGCCCGTGTGCGTTTGCCAGTCGTACGGAGGGTCACCCGCTGCAGCACCTCTTTAAAAACTTATCATTAAGCCTGTCTCCTTTGTGAACCTTCTCATTATCATTTCATTGTGCTGCGCGGGGCTGGCCTGGCGCAATGAATATTGACTTCATGCTTGCTTTTCTAATTGAATTACAGAGGAGCAGGCTGGGCCACTGAAGTTTCCTGCCTGCACTCCCGCTTCCCTGGCAGCCAAGTGAATAGAGGCTGAAAGAAAAGCTGTTTGCTTGGGCATTATGGATAACAGAGACCTGCCACAAAGCTGCGACAATGATTTATTAAAAGGCAGAAGAAAGTGAGAGAGAAAGGGTCTTGTTCACTTCCAGCACCAGCTGCTTGCTTTTCATTCTTTTACCTTTTTTTCTTTCTAGTATTTCTTTCTCTTTTTCTCTTTTTTCTTTTTCCTCATTCGCATTTTTACTTTTTCCTCCTTTCTCAATTTTTCTTTTCATTTTTCATTTTCTCCCCTTTTCTTTTTCCTTTCCATCTTTCCTACTTTCTTACTTTTTTTTTCTTGTTTTCTTGATTTCTCTTTCTCCTCTTTTCTCTCTTTCTGTCTCTTTTTCTTTCTTTCACTATTTTTTAAGTTTTTCCCCTACCTCTCTTCCATTCCCATTTTCCTTTTCTCTTTCTGCTTTTCCCTTCCCTTCCCTTCCCTTCCCTTCCCTTCCCTTCCCTTCC
>JAWLRI010000928.1:1854003-1911969 GCA_034781795.1 Crypturellus tataupa | reverse complement strand
TTCCCGTCCCGTCCCTTCCCGTCCCTTCCCTTCCCTTCCCTTCCCTTCCCTTCCCTTCCCTTCCCTTCCCTTCCCTTTCCATCCCGTCCCTTCCCTTCCCTTCCCGTCCCTTCCCTGACAGTTTGATTCTGTTCTACCACAAAATCAAGAAGCAAAGTTCTGGTGGGTTTGTTAAGTAAAATCTTTGGTTCAAGGCTGCTGGATGGGCATGGGGAGTGCAGATGCTTCTTTTGATTTTTCATGAAAATCTGTGCTGGTTTAAATTCTTTCTGATTTGTTAAAAGGACCATTTTTTTCAGTTCTGGAGAGAGGAGAAACAAGCTTCCCACCCTGCTCTGTTAGGGCTCGGCCAGGTCAGAAGGATTCCCTCCGAATGGTTCCTGATGAGGAGCAGAGCTTTCCATGGAAAGCTGGGGAGAAGGGCTCTTTTCTGCAGTGTCCGCTTTCTTCGGTACATTTATGCTCCCCCAAACAGAATGATTTTACCCTGGGGAAGGTCCCACGTCCTCAGCTGGACTCTGCCTTCCACTGTGTGAACCACAGAGGCCCGGGGTCTGCAGGGACCCGGCTGCGCCGGACGGCTGTGCCAAGGGGAGCTGGGTGCCGAGCTCATCCCCTCTGGTTCCACACATCTTGCAGCACAAAGGCGACAGTTTGGCTTTCTACCACCTTCAGTCTGACCCTTTTGTTGTCTAACAGAGTCGGGGGGTATCTGTTTGCTCTGAGAAATACGGATCGGAAGAGTCTGCAGGGAGGCCAGTGTCCTTGGGCACCGCAGCTGGACACGCGGTGCCATCCCCGTCCTGAGAGCAGGAGGCACAGTGGGAGAATTGCATAAGCGTTTATTTGAGTGCATAGACCTCCATATCATAAACAAATTGCATAGGATATTTCGAGGAAAAATAAGAGGACTGTTGGAGGTATTATGGTATTAGCAAAAAAAAATCTGTTTTGCTATAAGTTTGCTAGCCTGTTAATTAAAAAAAAGAGGGGGGTATTCGCTTCTTTTCAAATGACTTTTTCCGAACTGATTTCTCATGGAACTAGATCTTGTTTTTATGGCTTTTCTCTTTATTTTTCAAAATTTCAAATCTAATTAGTCTCAGCATACAACATGGCAACAAATTGCTATAGCAAAATCTCACCGTTCAGGGGCTAGTATTTTACTTGATGCTCATTTAACCCTTCTCCGTGATTAATCTTTGTTAGGGACAAGTTTATGGGTGACTGTTCTTCAGGAGCCACTAAGCTGTTTGCAAACAGAAGGGGAGTTTTTTTCAGTGACCTCATTGAACATAGGGCACCAGGTGGATTTATTCTCAGGTTTACACGACTTGAAAGGGCAAACAGGAAATTTCAGCCAGCTCTTTCCAGCATAAGGAGCACTTCCATGGCGCTGTGTGTGTGTGTTTGGCAGGTGCGTGCCAGGCTGGAATGGAATGGTTGTTGATAGAAGTTGAAGGGCCTTGTAACTTAGTAAAAAGTAGTGACTTTCTGCCACTTGAATGATTAATATTTGTGAAGGAGCAGTAGGTAGTGGAATGTTCTGATCTGTCTAGTCCAGTTCCTCATTTTTCCAGCTCTCTGCTGTGTGGCCATCTGCAAATCGCTTCCTCTTCCTCTGTCTCCAACTGCTTGTTTCCCTGCCTTGTCTAGTGGATGTCTCCAGGGGCACCATCCATTAAGTACCTGTCAGTCAACTGCCTAGTACCGTGGGCTCCCCATCTCAGTGGGTGGCACTAAGATAAAAGTAATTAACGCCACCGTAACATTATTTTTTGGTTTATTCAGTTTAATGCATTTGAATTTTATACCTTGAATCACGTTGTAACGCTAGCAAACAGCAGCCTAAGTAGCTGTGCTACTGGACTCAGGCATGGACACCCCTGTCTCCACCGACAGCAGTAGTTCTAGGGTTCTTGGTGCTGTTTGGAGGCTTATGTAGCCTAGGCTGGGTAAATTAGGCTTATTTCAGAGACTAATTTTGCTAGGTAACTGTGGTCAGATAACTGAGAGCACTGCCTTGTATATCTATCTACAAGGAGTCCCTTCTTCACCTCTGGTACTAGAACTGTCTTGATGGTTACAGAATCTGGCAAAACTTCTGTTGACTTCACTGGCTCTGGGATTTCATCCACCTCTTTTGGATTTCCTGTGAACAAAGGCTGCTGAGTAGGTAGGTATGTAGGTATCTGGTGGCAAAAGGTAGCAAAAGCTCCTAGGATTTAAAACCCACAGCGTGAGAACTGCGAGGAATTAATATGCTGAAAAATAGTATTACAGTGTCCCGCAGTAGAGAAAGAGTTTGTGTAAACAATAACAATCTTTCACTGTGTTTATCTTACTTATGTCATAGACTAAAGACTTGAATATACTTTTGTCGTTGCTAACTTCTTGGCCTGAGTAACAAATGGGCTTTTGAAGCAACATAAATGATTCTGACCTTTTGGTTAGATTTGGGGTCGCTGTAGAAAGGAAGTTTTATAAGCCACCTCCACACTATTTCCGCCTGAAATTGGAGAGAAAGTCTTGCTGGACTGCAGGCGTTTCAGACCCAGGAACCAGCCTAACTTTCCAATTCATTGCGTGAAGCTCAAGACAGGAGCCGCTTTGTGTGACATTCTCCCATCAAGGCTGATGCCCATAAATCAAGACGAATGTCGTTCTGAATGACTTGCTGCAGCTCAAGCAAAGATCTGGGCTTGCAGCAGTGACCACTAAGTGAAATGCTTTGCCCTGTGTTATTCAGAAGGTCAAGCCTGAAGAGCGTGGTGCTTCCCTAGAAGTCTGTGAATCTATACATTGTATATTATTCTGTGTAATAAAAGCATGTGAGAAACAGGAGTTTGTTAATTGCTTGCCATTTCTTCTAAACCATGGGGATGACTGTAACTTCCCAAAGTTATGTGCATTTTCTGAAGGAGAAAAAAGGAAAAACATCCATCAGCTTGGAAGAGCCCAATGCAGATAGGGATCAAATCACCCACCGCAGACAACTGCGATGCATAACGTCTTTGCAAGGGAACATTGCCTACAGGACCCCATACAATTCCCGTATCCTGCAGCATGTGGTGCATTTGGTTTTATTTTTACAAGCTATTATTGCCCGTCAGCAAAATTAATCCTTGAGAGCGCGGGATGCTTTGGTAAGTCGGGATTTCAGCTGCCTGCGTAGGAGCCTGGTTTACTTATTCTGGTGGTGATGGGGAGTGATGCCCAGGAGAAACCGCTGCCGTGAGCACTGCACACAGCGGGGCTGGCAGGTGCTGCTCCTGGTGCGTCTGGGACGAGGAACCTCCTTTGTCTGGTGCCTTCTTCTCCCTCCACCCGATTTGCACCCGATTTGCTGCCCTGCAGCAGCCTGCGCTCTGTGTATTGGTGCTGTGCTGAACACAAGGCTCTTCCTCTGTAGGACGCGACTGGAGAAGCTCCGAAGAGACTCCCCAAAACGGGCTTGCCTCCTGCAACCCCGTGTGTGCTGAGCACGTGAGCAGCGGGATGAGGTGTGAGATGGGACAGCAAAGACCGGGATTCTGTGAAAATCCAGGCAACTCTCTCTGGGTTCTGTTGGTGCTGCCATTGCCAGGTTGGTTGCTGCCTTTTCCTGCAATACAGTAGCAGGTAGATCCCCGCTGTCCCTTGGGACGACAAGAGGCCCAACTCTTGTCAGACCTCAGGCCCTCAGAGCTCCTTGGAGGTTTGTTAATCTGACATCATCCTGTGGGGAACATCTGGAGAGGTCCCGAATCACCACAGCAGCCTCTCCGCTTTTAAAAATAAAAGTTGTGTACACTGCTCGCTGCGTACAAGTATGCGAGTGTTTATCAATCTATTTAATTAAGGACGGCTTTCTTAATTTAACGGGCTTTGCTCAGCAGGGTAGTGATAAATGCATAGGATTTCGCACTCCCGACAGGCATGTTTAAAAAGAGGGAAGAGAGAGAAGGGAAAAACATTGCAACAGGGCTCCCTAAATGGCAATCCGACTTAATTTTTTAGCAGGAGTGTTTTGGTTTCAGGGTGATTCTGTGGCCTACAGCAGTGATCAAAGCGGGAGCGCCGCGGCGGCCGCGTTCTAGCGGCGGCGCTGCCAGGTGCTCCGCTTCCCCGCTCCCGGCGCGGCCGCGTCGCCGGCCGCCGGGTCCCTCGCGCCAGCCCGCGGCGGCACCGGCGCTGAGGCAGCTGCAGAGCTGAAAGATGAAGGTTTGGGGTGTTCAAGAGCTTCCTGCGTTTACCTCTTGGGGCCATCGGTTACACATGCCGATTCCGTGCTGTTCAGCGGGTTTTTTGGTTTAATTTACTTGTCTTCAGGGGTACAATGTTGCGCACTCAGAGCTGCCGCTCCATTTCAGCCCCAAGAGACGGGCGGCAACCTGTGGCATCGCCGCCGTGGTAGGGGTTGTAACAAGCCCCGCAGTGGTCCTGGTATAGGTAATACCCACCGTGAGCGTTGCCAGCGTTTCCTGGGGTGCTTTTCAAGACACAAAGTTGGAGGCATTTGAGAGAGGCTGGCACATTTCTCCGCACACACGAAAACTCGCTCGATACTGGCATAGAATTGCTCAGTGCTTAGACCGTTTATTAAAGTCTAGACGCAACATGAAAGCATCTAAATTGGTTCCAGCCCTCACTAGTAAAAACTTCAGCTCGAGCTGGGAATTGATTGGGGAATCTCTTAGCGTAATTAAAATTGACTGTTAAAAGTTTCTCCCCCTTAATTGGTAACACTTTCCTTGGAAGTCAGCAAGTTGAGATGCTTGCTGGATCATTTAAAGGAGTTCCTGTGTATATGATCAGGACTCAAATGTAGTTTTATGGAGAGGTTTACAGTTATGTTCCACCCCGGTGGTCTTTCATCCTGTATCTCTCCCCTTTAAGATTTATGCTGTCATTCACCACAGCCTAATTGTGTTTTGATAAAAATGAAACGATTGCTGACGCATTTTAGACTGCAAACCGATGATACTTAGAAGCATTCAGTAAGTTGAGCTGAAATACTGTGCTGCTCAAAGCCCCTGTCTCCCAGCAAGTCTTCATTTTTAATTACAGCGTTTGATACACACTTCTCCATGGATTCTCACAGGCACCTATAACTACCCTTCTCCCTTATTCACTGTGGCTGACATCTGTTCCACACAAACCTTCTCTTTCAGCTTTTCCTACGAGGAGAAATATGGTCAGCAGAGTCTTCTGGTTCAGACTTTTAAAATTATATTGGTTTAAAGTTGCACAGGTTGCTTCACTTTATGCTAAAGCCGGCTCAAAATCACGCACATCTTGTCCCTGGAGTATCAGATCGCGAAGGCTGCGCTGCTTTTAGCTCCCTTCTTCCACTGTCTTGGGACAGACCCAAGTTCTGGAGCTTGGTATTATTCAGGATGGTGCTTCCGGACACGCTTGGCTGTCTTTAAACATCCGCTTATGTCTTGTCCTGACTAGCCATGGGCTTAATCACAGCATTAGCTGTTCTCGTGAATCGGGTGTTAGAGATACACTTAATTCTCCCCACAGTGGCAGTATTTTTAGTGCATCGCAGCCAGTGCTTATCACTTGTACCATGTAAACGTGCCAGCAGGTCAAGTTACATCCCCTGTTCTGCACAGTGCAAAAGTTTTGTCTCCAGCCAGGCTTAAGATGGGGAGCTCGTCCTGCAGCAAGGGCAGGAAGGCGCTGAGAATATTGTTTGACTAGAGGGTGATCCACTTCTTCAGCTGGACCCTGTTTTGAAGCTCACTCTGAGGTTTTTGACAATATATCGTGCATTATGCTCTGCTGTATTCTTTTCAAAATCACAGAGCCAAGCTCTACTCTCAAGTTCAAGCCACCACGCTACAAACAAGAGTGATGGCTTAAAAAATGTATATTTTTTTTAATGTGGTTTGAGGTGTATGTTTCATTTGTGCAGACACAGTTGTCTCTTGCTATTTCCATCAGCTTCAGAAAGAATGCATTTTCCTTTAGCAAGTTACAGCGTCATCCTTCTGCCTCTCAGCTAAATTAATGGAAAGAAAGGGAAGGCAGGTATTGCTGTTGGCAAAACCAGCCTGGATTTTAACATTCCTGTAACACGTCCGGGTGGGGGGATTCCTGAATCAGATTTGTTCCCTCTCTTGCTCATGCTATTTTAGGATCTTTCCCAGTGACAACCTCATCGTTATCTATCCTTTTCTATATGTACGTATACATGCATACATATATGCATATGTGTGTATATATATATCTGCACATATATGTGTACTCAAACACACGCTTGTGCACCTGTATTTCCCCGGCACTGCTCTGTTGAAGTGCACTCAGAGCCAGCAATGATTTCAGCTCTGCACAGGAGGGAGGACAAAGGCCAAGCAGCGATATGTGGGACCTGCCACCCCTGACAATGTCCCCTTGGCACGCAGTGTCTCAGTGAAATCTTTCTGGCTTTAAAACCCACCCCGGTGTATGAAACCGTGAGTCCTCCTCGATTTGGCCATTTTCTTTGCTTTTGACAGCGGATCAGTGGGAGAAAGAGAAAGTGGTGGCGAGCATGCCCAAAGAGATTGCTTTAAGCGTATTTGATTTTCTTTTCATGTATGCAGCACGATCCCGTGCCTTTAAAGCAGGAGGGTCATTTAAGTGTGCCAGGCCAGGGCTTTGCCATTTTCCCCTCATTCGCTTGCCTAAATCTTATTGTCAGCCGTGCTCCCTTTGACCAGCAGAGCAGCTGCTTGGGGTCTGCCTGTGTGGTTATAATCCCATTAAAAAGCCCTCCTTTATGTTGCTAATATATTTATAAAGAAACTAGTCACCTGGGATTAAGGGCTGATTCTCCTCCCTGGGCCTACTGTACCGAAACAGAATCGCTCCTGATCCCGCGGCTTGTGAGATACAACCAGTTGCATTTGTCGCGGTGCCAAATTGGCTGAAATAGATTAGCAATTAATGCAGAACATGCTTTCCTGTGTTTGCAGAGCACTTGTAATCATCACCGGCAATCATCTTCTCATCAGCTCTTTCCTGATAGCGCTGAGATGGCAGATATGCCGAGGCTTTGGGAGCTTATGGTCTTTCATGGGAAATATGAAAGGCATTAAATGAGCATCCTGACAGAGCAGGTGAGGAATCTGACAGAGGGAGACGTTAGAAAAATACACTGGCCTGTAGCTTTTCCAGCCATTTCCAAGCATGCAAACCTAAGGAAGACGGAGTATCCGGGAATGGGGGCTATAGATTTTGCAGAATCACTTCACATAGTTACGCTATGACTTAGAGATGTCACTGCAGCCGTGGGGGACACTTTTGCGGTGACTTAGGCACAGTGAGAGCAGAGTACCAGTCACGGCAAAATGAGAGCCGCGCAGGTTCAGGCAAGGCACTGGGACGCTGAGTAACTGCCCAGGCATCTGCGCTGTGCTCGGGTTCGTGCTGCTCCTGCCCTTACACGGCCCTCAGGACGTTGTGTGGCCGCAGGGATCTGTGCTGCTCCGGGAGGGAAATCACTGCCCTGCTCAAAAGAACTTCTTTCTAGGACCTTGGCAGAGGCCACACGTCACCCCAACCCACCTCTCTCTTTGACCAGTATAACCAGTTCTGATGTAGGAGGCTTCTTAGAGCCCCAGTCGTTGAAAGTCTGTCCTTCTTTCTCCCTTTGCTTCTGTGTCATCAGCTCATTCCGCTCCTGCTTTTGCTTCTCTCGGCGCTTGTAGCATTTGTCTTGCAAAGCGCAGGGAAGTCGCGGCTTGGGGGATTTTGAACCATGTTCTGGCAGGGAGACGGGGTGACCCGCGGACGGGTGCAACGCCCGGCTTTGAGGTGGTCCTGTAACCCTGGGCAGGTCACACACTTGTTGTGCACTTCACCTGTCCACGTGCAAGAAAGGTAGCACAGAGATAGCAGAGAGAGAGCACAGGGTACCTCAGGGGTGGTTTGCCCCGTTGCTGGGGCCTGTATGGTGCTGCATTTCTAATAAGCAGGTTTGGAAGTGCAGTACCTGAGCCTACAGGAGCAGCACACCATTTAAATACAATTTAATACAATATCTTCACTGTATTTTGCACCGCATGGTGATGCGTAAGAGCCAAGCACAATTCTGGAGGACCCAACTCCAAGTACCGTCTGTAGCCGGAGCGGGGAACAGCGAACCGTTTCAGACAAGCTCTGCTTGCGAGGGGGGCACAGCACACGCCGCGAACACCACAGTCTGCAAAAAGCTGTCGTTCCAAAGTGCCGTCTGGCTGCTTTGAACCCAAGCGTGGCTTGCCAGTGGCTTCAGCCTCTCTTTCCATTTCCTCCTAGGAGAAGCAGTTCCTTGGAACCGCTCTGGTCTCCCCGTGCTGCTCCGCTGGCACGGAAGACCAGGGAAGAGGCGTCCGTGTCCGGGGCAGCCCCCAGGTCCCAAGTACGTCAGGCTGCAGTTGTCACCGCTTTCCAGAAGGTCCCCAGCGTTCCTGAGCCAAGGACACAACTCTGAGGAGCTTTAAGGAAGTTTTTTTTTTTTTTTTCTGGGAGGTCAGACCGCTCCTGCTGGCCATCAGGATTTAAGATCACACACACAAAGAAGTGTTTTAACCGTGCCAGACGCTCTCCAGTCATGGGCCGAGCGCAGCTTGGTGGAAGCAGGGGATCCAGCCCAAAGGTCTGCTCGAATGTTTCCATTTCATGTGGCTTGGGTATTGTAACATGCTCCCTGGGTTCTAGCAAGTTGTGTAAAATCGTGAAGCCAAGGCAGCATTCTTCCTTTAAAGTTCTGAAATTAAGAGAAATGGTTGTGGGGTTGGAAACTTGGGAGAGATGTGCTGTGGTTATCTGCTGGTCCAAGAATAAAATTCCTCGGGCTTCGTACAAAAGTGCAGAGTAGTTGTCTGTTAAAAAAATACAAAATGAATTCAAGTAAGGACACCTTTTTAGTGGCAGCTTGGCAGCGTTTAGAGGATTTGGGAGGCCACACATCTCCTGTTTAATATACTGCTCTTTGCTTCCAGTAAATTCCTGAAGTGCAAGTTAGAGTTTTTCACGGAGAATGGACGTGCAAGAAGAGCAGCACGGATAGAGCTTGTGCAGCCTGGAGCGAGGCCCCGGGGAAGGGAAATGCACCTTCGACATGGGCCACACGGGGCCTTCAACGCCACCGTAGACCATTACAATGATGACCATTACAGCGAGAATACTCTAGAGCATCTTGAGGGCTACTCTTGAGTTACCCCTTAGCTACTACCTCCCGGGCCTGCAGCTGGGATGGTTGTGACCTTCGTGTGGGAGGAGATACCCTAGAAGTGACTCTGTTTGGAATGAGAAAGGTTCGGTGGCTTCAGGCTGCTTCACCCAGAAGGATGGGCCAGCACCTTTGCCTATGGGATAACTGAGGTTACACATTAGCTACACATGAACCGAGCGATCCATTTATGTAGGGGGAATCCAGGCTTTCTATGGGGTTGATAAATTACTCCAAGAATGAGTAAAAATAGTTGGGAAAGCTTTTAAGTTTTGTTTAAGTTTAGCTATCAAAAGTCAAAACATTGGAGGGTGTTTAGAGAAGTGCCTGAAACTTGCAGACCCTGAGAAGAACCAGAAAGGGAATCAAAGAGCCTGCAAAAAAAAAGAAAAAAGAGAGACGAAAAAAAAGGAAAGAGATTAAATTAAACAAGCTCATCTGGATAAAGCTAATCAGCGGAGAACCTGCTACACTGAGATCAAGTGGATGAGCAGTGAGGCCTTGAGAGAATGCCGGGAGGGCAGGCAAAGAAAGAGAAAATCTGTCTGTTTTGGGTTGGTTGGAGAGGTCTAGGGCAGGGAAGAGTGGATGGTATCAGTGGAGCTTCAGGAAGAGCTGAACCGGTGTCGAGGTTGTTGCAAGCGGAGAGACGAAGAAATTACAAAGGTCCCGACCAGCTAAGTAAGGTAGAACCGACTAATGGAGCAGCCAAAGCGAAAGGCAAACCTTGGCAAAGCCTGGAGTATTTATGGGAATCCAAGTAGGAGTTTGGAGTATTAATATTTATTGCAGTGCTGTCAGCTGTCGGTGCTAAGAAATCTTTAGCCATTCCGTGACAACGTGTTCTTGCTCCAGTGGCCATAACTCAACCTGCCGTGTGGCTTCCCTGCCTCCCCCAGGCCCCGGTCGCACGTGGTAGCTGATTAACTTGTTCGGTGCCCGCTGCTCAGCCGCTGCCGCGCAGAGCAGAGGTGATTTGGGTGAAGAACAGATTTTGGCTGCCGTGGGGCCTCTGTTGCTGAGCCAGGGTTTCTCCTTCCTCTTAGCTCCTGCTAAGAGATCCTCAGTGGTGCCAAAGAAAATAGTGATATTGTAAAGAAACAAAGGCTTGGCTGTTAGCGTATTTATTGCACTCGTTTTCTTTCTGCATAAAATTGTTAAAAAATGAAAGTCGCCTTGTTTTGTTTAGCCTTTGTTTCGGCTTGTAGCAGGGTACTTCTGTTGCTGCTGCTAACACTGTGCACGGGAACATCTGGGCAGGGATTTCTCCCTTCATTTAGGGTCCTGAGCTTAATTTCCTTGACTCCGGGATCACACTCGCCTCAGGCTGAGCACCGAGGAATCCCTGCAAAGATTTGCGTGTGCTACGCTTTACGTGCTGGGCTCGGCTGTGAGCCTGGGGATGGCGAGGAGCCCTCTTTCTCCCCTGCACGGGATTTGCATCCTGCCAGAGCCTGCGCGAGGCAAGAGCAGATGTGACGGGTCTCCCGCTCCCCTTTCCCTCGTGCAGAGCGAGCGGGGAGCAGCTCCACCCTGCTCAGCGCGCCAGCGAGGGGAGACGGACGCCGTCTGCAAAGAGAGCAGCACTAATCCAGCCGACAGCATCCCCGGAATAAGGAGGGCCCTGTCCCTGCTCCCAACACCTCTTTGCTTGCCTTGCTTGTGGCCCGGTGCGGCTACGCCGGGCCCCGCACGCGGGTTGGTCGCAAGGTGCCAGGGCACGCAGTGGCTCTGGCTCCGCTGCATCTCGCCGAGCCGCTCGTGGTGTGAATCGTTAAAGACGTTTGTTGGTCTTTACAAGGTCGGCGGCTAGGTCTGTTCAGGCGTTTTACATATTGCAGGTCTCTGTTGTGTTGTATTCTACGTATACAGCTTGTACTCGAGGACTGAAGAGACGTCGGTGCCAAGAAAATCTCAGACCATCTGAAACGTATCTACCTCTATGAGAAGACCACTGCAGAACATAGAGAGCAAAGAGCTCCGCTAGCAATTCCTCATTTCTCTAATGGCTTTAATTAACCTAAACACTCCTGCTCTTGGATTGTGCACACCTCAGGGACTGGCCGATGGCACTGCTGCCAGGAGAGTGCGAGCATGACAGTTCGGTTATTGCTGCGCATTGTTAATACGGTTGATTTTGGTCCTGCTCCAAGAGAACCACTAAGCAATCATGGAAAATGAAGGGTAACACATTTTTAGAAGGATTCTGGATAATTTTGGCTATAAAACAGGCTGCATAATCTTGGCAAAAAGTGGATGAATTCATTATCTACAAATAGTGGAAAATATTATAAATGGCAGTAAATGAAATAAATGGGTGTTTCCACTGTAATATGCTATTCTCTGAGCCACCCAGAAAGAATACAGCTTGGTTTACTGGGTGGGTAGTCCTAGATGAAGTGAAAGATCATGTTCATATGCTCAAATACTTGTTTGGGAGTGAGATATTTTATGCCTTTGTTGCAGAGGGAAATCTATACATTTTACATTCAAGAAGCTATGTTTTATGGCCACATATGGATGTTGGAGTGAAGCTAAAGCTCTATATGTGCCATATATCTGTTTGCATTCCTCATCTAACCTCATTTTCATTTGCTCTACTACACCTTAAGGGTTTGGAGAAGTCAGTGACTCACTCACATGGAAAGTCACCGACCCTCCTTACTAGTAGAAATCGATCTTCTGTATATTTTGGATTTGTTTATGGGCCAGCACTCTTGCTGTGAGCACACAGAATTTAAGTGCTGGCAGCAATTTATTTTTTTTTCTGAAAAAAAATATGTTGCCCACTAATGAACAGGCTTTGGCTGAGTGCTCTCATTCCCACTCCTCTGGCCTTGGGACATCTCTTCCTCTTTGGGATTCACTTCACGACAATGGGCCTCAGCCCATGTGTTTCTTTTAGTGCTGTTTGTAGGGCCTAAGGTTTTTCCTTAGTGTTTTGCTGGGTCAGAAGCTAACACTCATCTGCCTCATTGAGGCAAACTGGACTTCACCTTTTGCAGTAATTATGAAGATAAAGGACTTCGAGGGAGGCTGCAATTACACTAATGAGAGCTCTGGGATGGATTCAGGGCAGGCAATCATAGCGCTTCTGTCATTTATTTCAATGGGGACAAGACTTAACTGTTCATGTCAGAGTGCCCCGGCTAAATCCATTGGATTTAGTGGGAGACAGCATCAAGGATGAATTTGATGTATGTTCCATACTCTTGCTATCAAACCAGGAGCCTTTATCAAACAGAACTGGGGCTTTGATACTTTCACCTTGCTGCCAAGTACAAAGCGATCAAGGTTTTTTCTTAGCGTATCAGTAACTTGTTCCTTTCCTTTTTTAAACCATCAGGTGGCTACTGTTTTAAATAAGATTTTTGCCACACTGCTTCCTTATACTACTTCAATAAAAGCTGCCTCCATATGGCCACTGCTAAGAAAGCCATTTCTTCTTATGTTTGGATAAGATCATGAGCAGTGCTGTGGCAGCGTCCCTGAGCCTTGTCCCATAGCAAATACTATTACAATTCACTGTTTTGCAAAGAAAAACACGTATGAAAATGAACAACTCTCCGCACCCATGTTCACAGCCTGGATCTTTATATACTTTACTAATATGTAGTCTTTATATATATACAAATATATACTCTTTGTATAAATATATATTCTATGTATGCATACCTCTGTATATATGTATTTCAAGTTTGCACAATATATATTTGAGTATGTGTATCTAATTGATTTTAATTAGGTAAGCTTAAGAAGCTGTTAGCAGCCTCTGAGATATTACTAACTGTACTGGTATTTTGCCTTTAAGGGTAGATTAAATGTATGACCACTGCTTATAGACATTTATGTGCCATGCTCTGCATGGACAGATCTCTGTTCTCATGCCACGTCTGCTTTTGCAGTCATGCTCCTGCCTTTATAAACAGCTGCACCCATAGTTCTGTGCGTATAAATAATTGCAACTAAAGAGATGAGCGCTTATAGCTGGGCTTTTCAAAGGAGTTTAAGGGAGTTAAGTACCCAAATCTCATTGAATTTGGTTACCTAATTCCTGTGGCTTCTTTGAAAATTCCAGCCTTAATTAACTATTTACCTTAATTAACTAATTCAGTCAACTATTTGTGAACCCCAGCAATGTCATGAAGACAAAACATGCTAAACTGAGTCAGTTTTGGTTGCGCAGTAAACACTCAAAAACTTTTCAACTGAAACTTTAATTGTTTTATTATTGGCATCCATCACAAACTACCTTGAGCAGATCAAACTGCAGCGTGTTAATAAGTATTGCCATCCGTCCTAATTTCTCCTGTGATTCTCCGGGTCTTTGAATGGACTAGTTTACCTGTTCGGACACGTTGATAACAAGGATGGACAATGAACTTCACAGCTCTTCTTTACGCACCCTCTTCACCTCTAAATACTCTTGGGCACTGAGTGTTGGCACTTCAGAAGGGACGGCTCCTTTGAAGGTCCTGGGAAACACCTCAACGCTGGAAAAACACTGAACCCTGCGTGTGGCACTCTGCATTCTATACCTTGGTGGCACCTTATTGCCTGGAAATACATCTGTGCTTGAGAAGGTTCCTGCTCAAGGGGAAAACAAACAAACAACAAAACTCAGAGAGAAAATCTTTGGAGTCTTCCCATTACCCTGCCCAGTGTTTATTCCATAATAGAATAGCTTTGCCTTAGCTTTGTCTTCTTGCATCATTTTTTTTCCTTTTTAATCTACGTTTCAAAAACTTTGATGTGGGATTTTTTTTTTTTATTTTATTTTTTGAAAGGCTTTTCTGCTAACCATGGAAAGCAGCAGTTTTAACAGCTCCTCTGTTTGTTCAGAAATAGTATCATCCTTAGCTGGCACCAGAAGGAAGAATACTCTGGAGTCCAAATTTACTCCTATTAAATTAAACCTAATTGAAAAAAGGCAAAGAAGGCATTCATTAACTGGTTAAACAAATGGTATCAAATTTATTTTGTGTTTAAAAGAAGAAAGAAAACAGCTTTCACCAAAGAAAAGGCAGGGGAAGAGCAGCTATTAAAAAGCGTGGTGGAAGAAGCGCGCGTTGTTGAACCCTCGAGGAGAAACCAGAGCAGATACAAGAGCAGGAGAGCGGGCACCTTCCCGGCCATCGCTGGGCTCTGCTGCCCCGTCACACGTTTCTCATTTCAACGCGAGTGTTTCCTTCGCGGCCCTGAGCCTCTCCTTCCAGTTGACTTTACACTGAAGTCATAAACCCGTTGCCGTGGCAACGGCCGTGACATCACGGCCACGGCATTAACTTCACCACGGGGCAAAATAAACGGCCGCGACGGGCGGCGAGGAGAGGGAACCTTGGCTTGAACCGGCAGCCAAGACTAGCCGAGTCTTGGCCCGGAGCCCCGGACGCCCGGAGCCGTGAGTGGGAGCTCAGCACCGCCGTGTCGCGGAGACTCTCTCTTGGCGCGGGCGTTCGCTGCGGACAGGACACCACACGGAAATGTTATCGTCGGGGCGTTAGGAGCGGGAAACCGAGGCAGGGAGAGCAAGCAGAGCCGGGCTGAGGCAGAGGCCAAACTGACCCCAGATCCCAGCTGGGGGCTGCTTGGAGATGCTGAGACGCAGGAGCTGGAGCCCGTCTCCACGTACCAGTTCCTGGAGATGTTGCCCACGCTCTCGCTGCAAGTGGAAAACACGCAAAAGGCAACAGAGCTTGGGACAAGTTGAAACATTGCTGCCAGCCTTGTTAAAGGTTCAGCGTGTCCTCTAGGAAAGTCTCTTTTAGGAGGATGTACATCTTCAGAAACACACTGAAATGGTGAAATCTTTTACGGCTGCGTTCCCGTCAACTTCCACGGCCACAGATTTTGCCCGTGGCTTTTAAAGAGCAACATGAGCACTACATTCAAATGTAAAGAAGCAGTAGATCTTACGTGGCACATAAACATAATAACACCGTGTTACCGCCAACCTGACAACTAAATGGCTCCCTTTGGTCGATGTGTTTTCCTTGCGTTGTGTTAACGAGCTTCACAGTTAAGAGGCTCATCTGAATCCTTGATCGCTCCTGCAGTTAAGGGGTCGCATTGGTTGCCTGGTTTACACTCATATCGTGTCACCGTGACCAGCACGTTGATTACCACAGGGAGCTCCATGTGAGACTATCCTTTAAGACCACCCACAGGTTTTAGCTGACGCGGCGTGTTGCGGACGGCCTGTTTTTGAGAAGAGCCGGAACAAGTAGGTTGCCCCAAAGTGATACAAACTCCACTTGGTCCATAATTCTAGCTGGAAATCACTGTGGCCCACAGATATACCTACCCCCAAGGCCATGCCTACCGCAGCTATCAGGTCAGGGTCTCCACAAACTCAGCGTGATGGCACTGAATTTAGCTAGAGAAGGTACTTTTACCCACTGTCCTACCCCAGAGACCTGCGAAGCCCTCAGGGGTGTGAGGCGGGCGGAAGGCTGCCATACCACACCCGTTGATGTGAACTTCTGTTGACTCGAACGAGAGCTGTGGGGCTGAATCCCACGCAACTCTCAAGCTGCAGGGGTTAAATCCATTTAGCTTTCCCTGTTAGTCTGTGGTTAAGAGAAATCCCATGTGTTTTAAATTGCTTTAGCTGATAAGTCTAGCCAGCAATCGAGAGTAAATCATGGTATCAGTGCACACCCACAACCAAGCCCGATATATTTCTCTGTTTTAAAGCGACACACATGAGTCATGAGAGCAGTTTTAATTAGGAGAATTGGAAGTCTCAGAATTTTCTTAAATCTGTCACAAAACAAAACAAAAAGAAAAAAAAACAACAAAAAAGACTTGCTCCTCCACTTCACTTTAGTTGGGAAATAAACTGCTGTGATTCCTATAATGGAATTTCAAAGAGAATTTATGTTTTGCACAATAATTTTCTACTTTGGATGATGAAGTTTTATTATGCTGTGCAAATTGCAAATTCAGTGCTTTTACTAATTGTTTTATCACCTTTATTACACATTATCAATCTTTATGACTGTATCATTATATTGGAAGAGGCTAGTATAACACTTGACAGAAAAAAAAGGCATATCAAAAATACAGAGAATCACAGCACTTGAGGCCAAACCACATATTCCTTAATCAAGGAAAAGTCTTTCAGGTGGTGTGTGCAGCAATAAATTGGCAAAAATTGAAGAGTCATGCACATTCTTGATTTAATAAAATGGCAGCCAGAATAAAATCCTGGTTTACGAAGTCTAAATTCTCAATATAACCTTCTTATCAAAATATAGTGGTCTGATTTTCCATGAAGCGTCAAACAGTGAAACTCACATATCACTCACAAAACTGAAGAAGTGCTATTGAAACATGATCTTAACTAATCACTAAAACCAACCAAACAAAAACTATAAGAACTAGTTTGCATGTGCAAAACTGGTTCTGGATTTTAACTCAGCAGTATCCACAATACATTTCTGTTATATTTCTGACAATATTTGATGGTCAGGGTTCACCAGGGAAAATATTTATGAACTGCCAGTGTTAAACTGAAAGGTTCGAACAGAAGTCTTATCAATATACACGTTCGATTTTAGTATTCCACAGATTGAGTTTCCAGCTTTAAATGTGAATCGTGTATTTATACCGATAGAAAGCTGGCCCAGAATTAAAACTGATAATGGCATCACTTGAGAGGAAATACTGAACATTTAACAAAGGTTAAATACTGGATATTCCTACAGAGCTATTTGTGAGACAGACATATATTTCTAAATCCTAGTAAGAAAGATGCATGAAGAAAATGAAATATTTTATTTGCTCACCTATAATCAAGTATAATCAAGGCTTTTTTTTCCTGCAGCAATGATTCTTTAACGTGCACAATCACTGCGCTGTGGAATGCGTTTTGTAGGGTGTGGTGATGTTCCTTGTCAGCTGGAAGAGCAGTGCCAGCTTGAGCAGCCACCACCTAGCACTGTTGAAACCAGTAAAGATAAAATAATGAATTTTCCCAACTGCTTGGGTGAACTGGAAAACTGTGGAGACCAGTATAGAGGAGTACCGAACCAGCAGTTCTTCTGTGCTCCTCTCTTTCCCTTCCCAGTCTCTACATAAGAACTAGAAGACTCTCCATGTTTCGTTGCTATTGCATACTCGACTAAAGGGTTTGTCTAGAACTCAGATGTTGTTGCTAAAAAGTTTTATGGTTTAGGGCATCTAATGTCAATATTTGTGAGAGGTGATTGACCGTGAAAGACTTGTTGGAAGTAGGAAGATCCTTTGTAGTATCCTGGGGGCTCGACCAGCGTGGATGATGTGCACGAAGTGCACTGCAAATGATATAACTGCTTATAGTGAAAATGATGTATTTATTTTGTATCCATCACTATGCTAAGTACCTTGACACATAGAACTGTGCCTGGTAGAGCAACTAGTGCTGGGGAGTCCTTTAGATCTCGGATCTGCGTACAACCATAGGAATGCCATTTAGTCTTGTTTGTTATTTCCTGAATTGGAAGCAAGTATCTCATTCCCAATTTCTTCTTTTTGCTGATGTTACAGATTCTAGAGATCTACCTTAGTTCATCCCAGGGTTATAAGGTCCCACCTAGACATCTGGCTTATAGCCAGTGCTAGAGGGGAGCTGTAGAGCAAACCTCAAGGGCATTCTTGAGGTGTTTCTTACTGAGGCCTTTACAGTCAGAGGGTCAAAGGAAAAAATAAAGGGGAACCCAAAAGAACATATTGAAGACAGGGCTTGGGTATCCAGAATGGGTGTTTGGGCTCAAGAATTTTCCTCACTATTTTAAACAAGGCTTTGTCTTTGGTAAGCAAAAGAGTGGCAAATGCTATTTTTGAAAGAAGGAGCCAACTCGGATACATTTTTCTTAGTTTGCTTTCCAAGCAAAAAAAGTTTCATTTGGCACGTGTAGTGAATGAGCTGCAATGAGGCTGTAAAGGCAGGCATGTGTTTTGCCTATTGCAAAACAGTGCCATTGGGCTAGGTGTACTAACAGCCTTCTTGGGGACAGCTTTAACACAGTTTGCGTTTAAAGACTCATGACAGTTTTCAAGATAAGAAAGGACGTCACTTATAAGCAGAATTACTGTTCCTGGACATTGTTATTGCAAAAAGAAAGTATCTCCATATGGTTTTGCTCAATGATGGCTATGCTATTTAAAACGCACACTGTGTCTTCTTTCAAAATTATCTTTTGTGTAGAAGGTCTCTAAAAGGGTGTGGTTTCAAAAAATACACAAGCAAACAAACCTGTTTCATAGGCCGATGCTGTAAAAAAGAAAGGAATTGTCTAAGCATATAATGAAACGCATTCAAAATTGACAAACCGAGTTGCCCAAATAGCAATATAAATAATGAAAGCAACATGAGGGCTGATCAGTTATCATCTTGCACTGCTTTTTTACAAATGCAGATCTCAGTGCTGGGTGATGGCCGCGCTCCCGAAACAATTATCTGTGCAGGCAGTGGGAAACATCTCTTCTTGGAAGTCAGAGCGCACTCTTCCCATGCGGAGGAATGCTGTGTTACTAATGCTCAGAGATGAGAGGCAGGGAATCAGCTCCCAGCGTTGACACAGATCCTTGGTCGTGTCATTTATGGGCTGGCTCTAGCCTGATTTACGTGAATGTAACGCAGGAATTTTCTCCAATGAGACACAGGGAAGCAAGTGTTGTAAGAATAGTTAGCCTATTTGTCTTCTCCGACCTCTGTTTTCTGTCTGTTTTCAATTTTCACTGGTTTCATGATGCTGCAGGAGTAAAACTCTATGGTGATAATCTTCAAAACAAAGTCTGGAGTCATGATGACTTTTTTGTTATCATGCTAATAGATTTATTTCCTTACCTTGTGCAACAAGAAGTTGTTTTGGTTGCTTTATCCATAATGAATCACAGTCTTTCTTTCTTTTTTTTTTTTTTTTTTAACTTCCTTTATATGTTTATAAGATCATTATTGCTCTTTAGTTAGTTCCATGCAGCATTTTCAATTTTGAGTAACTCAATGATTTTTTGTTTAGCAAAAGGTATGCTTAGACCAACGCCCTGAACTCCACAGAGACACCATCCCAAATTAATTCTCCAGGTTGCAGCTGCACGATCTTGCTAAAGACGTGAGTAATATTTTGACATTTAATATTAAATGAGTTATCTTCGAAAAATGCTTCCCTGCCCCTGGTGTACCTCAGGCAAATGGAAACACGCTTTACATGCATAATGAAAGCTTGGTAATGAAGAAAAGGGGGAACTGAGCCGACCTATCAGCATCTACAGGATACAATCTGCAGGATATAAAAAGTGGAGGTAAAATGATGGTAAGGTTAAGACACGAACTAATCAAATTGATTAAATTTAACCGGAGTCCTCTTAAGAATATAGCTGTGATTTTTCAGGCTTTCTTCTTAGTTCTTTGCAAGTCTATAAAAAGGCTTTTGGGAAATGTTTGATTTCCAGTGCTGAAGGTTACGTTGTGTGATTTTCAGAAGCACGGAGCACAGTGGATTTTCCATCGGCAACTTCAGAGAAATTCCTGCGCTTTTCTGCTCCCGTCCATCCGAAGAACACGGATGGTTCAGAGGGTTAGTCATAGTTCTTTTTTCTGCCACCAAATTGTATCAGTATTTCCAAAACCTAATTTTGAAAAATAAGAAAATCATTCGTGTCGCTTCAGGAGTTTTCAGGAATTATGAATGTTCAGGAACAAGCAATGAGATTACGCTAGGAGGGTGCATGTTAAAAAGAAAAGTTTGAATTACACTGCTTATCAGTCGAGTTTAAATATGCACTTGGCTTCAGAGATAGAGGCTAACAGGAAAGTAGAGGTCTGAGGTAAGCATACAGCAATTTTTCTGAAGCAGATGGCATCATCGCTCCTTGAGGACATTTCGCTAATAGTGAGCAGTTCAGCTTTCTCAAACCCGTGCCAGTTACGCTTTTATACCCTCACACGCTATCATTGTCTGCAGGTTTATCTAGCTTTATCTGCATATACATCAAGGCTGTGTTTCCGGAAGGAACTTTATTGCATATACATGACTCAGAAACTTGTGGTCTTTGTGTTATTAACACTCATACAGAAGAGCTGACTCATCTTTTGAGAAAAATGTCTGTATCAGAATATCCCAAATTGTCACGGGGACTTTAAAGACGGGAAAGTGCCAGTTGTGGAAGAGTCTGAATACTGAATAGGCTTCAACGGGTCTAATTCCCACTGCTTTCATGAGGGCTTGAGACCACTTTGGGCCATGAGGGAGCTCAGCTCTTCCTCTTCACCTACGCTAGGCTAGATATTTTTCCCCTAAGTTAATTTTTTGCCAATCAGCTTGAGGTAATTTTAGGCAGATGCTTGTTCAAAGCTGCACATGCTTGCTGGCTACTCCCATTGCCTAATGAGCAAACAGATAGTTTAAAATAAAAAGGAAAAAAATCACCATATAGGGAAATCCTAAAATTCTTTCTCGCATGTGCACAGTCTTCTAAGGAAAAGAGATTTTTCGTCACTCAGAAAGAGGAGATGGTGCAAAATAGCACAGGTTCCAAAGCCCGTAGTCATCACCAAACAGGAAGCTGGTTAGTCTGTTCCATTTTTAAAGTAATTGGTGAGTGTTGCAGGAAGAAAAAAAAATACTCCGTGTTTTCTCAAGTTCTTAAGAGAAAATGGCCTTGCTGAGACATACATTTTTTTCTTCCGAATATTTCAAGTAAGGCAAAGGTCTTGCAGCAATTAGTTATGTAAAATTTATGATGTCTGCAACATAAGTCTAAACAAGGGAAAAAGGGTGGCTGAGTGCAAAGATAACAAATTGTGGGTCCTTATGGATTATATTAGTCAGGAAATATGAGAATTACATGGTTTAGTGAGTAAACCGCTGCGTTTTCAGGCCTAGAACTGTTCCTGGGAAGTAACGGAGAGCATTTTGGTGTCCGGGTTCTGGTCCCCAGCGGGTGCATGGGCTGCCACTGCCGGTCCCACCATGGGCTCAAGGGATCGGCTGTTGTAATGCCTCAACCTTTCCGATCCACCTGGGAATTTCACATGCATAGGGGAGAGTGGAAATATTCCAGTAAACCCGGAGAGAACACTGACAGCAACTGGAGTCACTCAGGTTCTCAATCTAAAATGTAATTTTCGGGCAACTCGGACACACTGCTTGAATTTAGAATGGGCAGCTGCCAAACCCAGCCCAGGCAGCACGTCTTTGTGATCCCTACAAGCAGCTCCTGAACCCAGGGAGGCAAAGTGGAAGCTAGATCAGCCTAGCAGCGAGGATCACACATCTTCATGTTATGTAATACCCAATATGCTTCTGATACTATCACAGAATAATAATACTGATTAAAAGAACGAGCACACCCTGTCTCCAGGTGACTTCATTCAAAATAAAAACAGAAGAGTACGGATTTTTATTTTGCTTCAGCGCTGGTGAACATGTAAACAGCTTCCATTTTCTTTTCCGATTAATTTTTAATTTTAGTTTTGATTTACTTTTATGATAACTAGATTCTTTTATCGGTTTAACTTAGTACTAGCTTGTTATAGAATCTTTAAAAACTTAAGAAAGTTTAAAAACTTTCTGTTGGAAATACCTGCAGTGATGGTTAAAAGGAGTTTCAAAGAGAAATGAGGTTTCAGAGATCAGAAACTTTTCTGTGTTAATACATGCATATTTTTCATAGCTTAATTTGGCATTTACCTACAGGCATCATGGAAAAGGTTTCCATAGCAGGGTTGGGGATAGGAGAGCCCATCATTTAGGAGGAAAGGGATCGTTAGACTCCCGCAATCAAATGCCCGAGAGGCTGTGCGGTACCATAAGGAAACACAGCTTGAAACAAAGCTCTCCACTGATCAGTGTGTGAAAAGGAGGCTCAGTTCCACGCGCTGGGAGCTGCAAGGTGTCATGTACAGCTCTGCAATGGATTTCCCTCAGTTTGTTCTTCAATCTGGTTTGGTTTGAAACCCCTACAGAAATGTCAGTGATTCCCAAAGGCAGGAATGAATACAGCGAGTCTTGCTTTTGGTTCATGTATAATAAAAATAATTTAAAATAGTTACAAGGCGATGCCAACGGTGGACCCATTAGAAACGGGTGTTGTGAAAACAGCCTAATTGACTCTGTGTCTGCTTTGTAACTATCACGGCCAGGTAAAAACCTTGCCTTGCATCACGCTTTATCTCGCAGTGACAACACAGGTGTCATCTCCAGGAACCCACACGCTGCACGACTGGCACTCAGCAGAACCGGAGCAGGGTTTCCTTCCCACCCCACTGGACAAGCTTCATCCCTCCAGGAATACCTCAAACCCAGGTGTGACAACTGGATCCCGCTTCTGGCTCTTGAGCGGCTTCGCTTCCCCGGGGTGACTTGCGTCGGCAGCGTGTCCAGCGGCTGCGCTCACTGCAGCCTCAATCCCTTATTCATATGAGTAATCCGCACTCATACAAGCAGTCGCATTGACGTAAGTCGCAGAATCCGGTGACGCTGATTGAATATTCCGCTTACAGGGAAAGTTCATGGTCGAGGCATGTTGTGGTATGTATAGAATTAAGCCCGGAAAATTCTGGGAGTCCTGGCAATGTTTCAGACTCACCTTTTCAATGACAAATGCCTTCCTCCTGTCTTCACTAAGGCTCTGATGCAATGTTGTTATTGAAGAAGTGAATAATAGCAGCAGTTCATTCAAAATAATATCAAATCAGAAGATAAATACAAGGTATTCATTCAGCAGCTGCTTAGTGTATCACCTATCCAGCCTAGCACAGTTTTTCCTTGAATTTTATCATGTAAAGATTGACAATTATCCAGAGGGAGAGAGATGCAAAATATTGATATGTAGAAGTTTGCACAGGGTATTTTTCATAGTGGTAAATTTTAACTAGAGCTATTACAAAGGAATCAGAATTTACAGACATCATTAAATATTTCCTGGACATTTTTTTCTAATAAAAGCCCTCTTGAATTTTGTACTCCTGGATATTCATTGAGAAGCTTCTAAAATATAACATATGAGACTTTAATCAACATTTTAATTTTGTAGATTTTTTTTTCTGATTGTTAGTCCATTAGTGTGAGAGTGTGGATGAGGTTTGTTAAGCATTTTATATTTCGAGTGGATTTTTTTTTCTACCTCATAAAATAGCAGAAAGTGATAAAATCCTTGGTCCATAAAAGTATCTTTATTTAACAAATGTGCGTGGTGAGAGTTTTAGACGGCCTCGGTGATATAAAATAAGCATTGGCTGTTCTTGATAGAAATAACACGTAATTTACTTTTATCCCCTCCACATAAAAACGAGCACTCCTTGGGTATGTGCTGCTTGAATGTGCCTGTGGTGTTCAGTTCTCTCACGGTACCCCCGAGTGCTCATAGCTGTAAACAGATTTTTCTCCTTCGTGTTCTTCTGAAGGGGCCGGGCAGACCGTTTCGTGCAGGATTCTGTGCCTGGGTCTTCTGAGATTTGGGTTCCTTTCGAAGATTTCAACGGAGAAAGATCTGTGCACACGATGAGTATGCGATCTTGCAAAGACAAGGCGCTTTATGCAAAGAGGTGGAATCCAACAGACCTTCTCCCTAGCAAAGTCGCCTCCCCCATTTTCACCAAATTAGAGTGAATTTGCTTCCTTTTGCTGCATCACACAGGGTGGAAACTCAGACCCTCTTTAGCTACTGCAATCACTTTGTACTGTCACTTTCCGGGGGTAAAACATCTCATAGTCATGACATCCCACAGGAAATAATTTTCGCAGAGATGAATGAATTGATGCTTTTGTCCTTGTATTTCACTAATTGAGCAAACTATTAGTAACAGAGAGTAATAGGTTCTTCCCAAGACTGACTGTGAGTACTACTTGGAAATGATTCTGGTGCAGGCAGAGATTATATTTTTTTGACTATCCAGAGAGCCTGGAGAAGGCAGACCCAAGCTCTTTAAGGCTGAAGCAGAAGCAATAAACTTGCAAATCTACTATGAGAATAGTTGTTCTGAGTGACTAGATGCATCGCCTGGATCATCTCAGGAAAAAGACACCTGGCAGATGTGAGGTGGAGTGGGGGATGGAGAACAGTGATACTAATAACTGGGGGGAAAGGAAAAAATAAACGGAAAAAATAACGGAAAATAAAAATGATTGGAGAGAGAATAGGGGATCTTTGGTGAACCCTCAGCCAATATTTATGCAGTAAGCAGGAGGCAGTCATTTGAACTAGCTTTAATGTTGGATATGGAAATATCAGTAAATACTCTGAGAAATGGTGTGCTACAATGGAGGTAGCACAGTAATCGGGGAGACTTGGGATTTACTTTTAACCTTCCCACTGTCTCTGGTTAGGTGGACTTCAGCCCACTTGCATTCCGCTTCTCTGAGTTTGATCCTACATTATTTACATCAGCTTATTCCGTGGATTTATGGTTTTACCTATTTTGAGGCCTTGACATTGGTTGAGGTTTCCAAGAGCTACTGGCATTTAAGAAAAAATAAATGCTAGTGCCTCCAAACTTGTAAAAGCCATGTCCTCCTCAAGAGACTGTCACTAATATCCTTTTGCCTTTGCTGTGTCACTTTAAAATAATAATCTAGGGCTGTGAAGCAGAGCCCAGAGTGGGAAGAGTCCTATCAGCTGCACGGAGCTCGGTCCGTGGATTCCTTTGCAGAGATGCCAGCCCACTGCAAAGGGTGTAATATGCAGGCTAATGAGCCACTTTACAAACATAATGTGAGCGTAATTCTGCATTTCATTACACGGGTTTTACAGGCCACTGAAGGCACTGGAGTCACAGCGATGGAAAACCGGGGTCACAGCGTGGAGGCTCACCCCCTATATTAGCCTTTTAAAACCGGTTTCAAGATCAGAGGCAGTTACTTGTATCTAATACTAACATTGGGCCGGATCCAAAGCTCACTGTAGTCAACTGGAGCTGTTCCATCGGGCCCTAGGGGTACATATGTCTATAGGCACAGATGTCTATATGTCTGAGTGTCAATCTATCTGTGTAACTTATCTATTTTTACCATGCTCATCGCTGGAGTGACTAAGAGCCTGAGCGGCTGAGGTTAAGCAATATGCAAAGTCCCCAAAGCCTTGATCTAACACATACTTGCTGATCCTGTAATATAAAAATAAATGTAGGTTAGCGTATGATCTGTGGGACACACAGAGTCAAGCATGCAGAACACACAGAAAGAGCAGGGCTGTTTCACATCCAGTTGGACAGGTTGTGCCATTGGCAGGACACAGCAAACTGCTGCCAAAAAGGCATCACCCACTTTTTAATTCTCAGACTCTGTTTTTATATGCTGCTGATGGATATCGGATGAATTGCTCATTGTAAATCAATAATACTTCATCTTCAGATTAATGACGGCCTAAAACTGTTTCTAATAAATGCCTAGATGCTTAGCATTTTTCAGAAACCAAGCCTTTTATGAAGAATCCTTTTTTTTTTTTCCTATTAAGCAAGATGGTATAAAAACATTTAGGATAACCTTGTGAATTGTTGAAAAGCAACAGAGCAGAAGGCTGGGCATGCACTGTAGTTCTTTGCTATTTCAGCTGCATAGAGCCATGTTATACAGACAACGGAAACATAGCGGCCAGTAAATAAGATGCAGTATCGATTTTGTTGAATGCAATCATTCTGTTAAGTAATAACATAGTACCACAGCTGTGCTGTTATTCCTGTGTTACAGATTGTGCCCTGCAGAAAAAGACCTGGGGAAACTGCAAAGGGGAATAAAGTTGTCATTAGCAGCCTGTCTAATTAGTTTCTGAGCTTGAAGTTTTGCTTGTGAAAAAAACAGAAGGTTTTCTGCTTATGGGAATTTTTTGGGGGGTTTTCTATTTAGGAATTCTTTCTGTGAAGTAATGGAAGAGAAGGGTGGGAGACAGACTTAAAGTAAACTGGACAGAAACAATTCACTTTTATACAGAACAAATGTTTTATCCTCCAGAGGATCTATGTGCAGTGAAATTGCATGTCAGAAGTAGCAAAGCAATCGAGTGGTCAGCAAACGGCAAAACTTTGCTGTTCATCCAGCAAAGAAAAGCGGAGAAATGTTCTTAGAGTTTCCTCTTTGCTGTGTGAGGAATGAAAATAGCCCAAAATAATGTGGTAGGCGAACTGTATACACCGGGCAATAAACTAAACTTCCTGTCTCTAACAAAAGGCTTCTCTTTATAAAGTGCCAGCACTTTAAACTGCAAAACATTGCTATCCGATTCTCCTCTAGCTCTTTAAGAACGTCTTCTGAGAAGTTTGTAGTTTGGTATTTTTTTTATTATTTTTTTTTTTTAAGAAGCATAAGCTGCTGGTAGATGAAGAACATAAGCTGTGCCGTTTGGAGCCATCGTTTCCAAACATTTTGGGCAGTAAAGCAGAGGTTGACAGAACTGCTGATTCTTTTTGCAGCCCCCCTGCACAAGTGCACAGAATTTGTAGATTTTACTGTTTTGCATCTTTTGTGAGTTGACTACAGACTTAGTCAAGCAAAGTGTTCCATAGTTTAATCTATATGAGGTTAGATGTTCTTTTTTCCCTGCCTGATACACAAATAATTTATATCTTTCTGTCAATCATGTAAATAAGCATGTTAAAATACTAACAGATTCTAATAGCTACTACTGGAAAAAAATCATGTGTTTTCTTCCATCAGTTGTCCATCAGCAGATAGATGTGTATTCTGTACTTCAGTGGCAGACTAATTTTTTTCCTGAAGAAAGTTAGAATTTAAGCTGATTTAGTGTTATGGCTTTGTACACTCATGACGATCTATATTTTTATAGAACGATGTGGGAGGTAGATATAGACCACTGAAGGCTGGAATAAGTCTCTTTGTTCAAGTAATGGAGAAAGTGTTAAATCCATAATCTCCCCGGGATGGTTTGATACCTGTTTCCTGCAGGCAGCACCAAACCTACCAGGTTTTGTCCCCACAGCAGCTGTGGATGGCAAGGACTGTTAGTTAGGCAGAATCCAAGGGGCAACCTAGATTTACAGGCCAGTTTTACTTGAATGCCCGTGAACTTCTCAGCATTTGGAGTTTCGGCTCACATCTTCAAGAGGTGCTCGCAGCTCAACTGAATGCTGAACTGGCAAACCGAGAGTTGTCAGGAGCGGCTGGGTGCTCTACTTGGGCTGCAGCTCCTCATGGTCCTGATGTCCGAGCGGGCTCGATGCTCTCCTGAGAGAGCCCTGTGAGCATCACGGGCAGGTCCACAAAGACCCTGCGTGTGGGTAGCTCGGAGAAACGTTGCTACCGATCCGAGCTAGTGTGGCGGGCAAGGTGCTGCGGGGAAAGGTGGAGCTTCACTGGCTTTTTGCCTCCTTTGAGGAACTGGAGAGGTCTGCTCACGATGCAGGAGGTGGGAAGGGGGGTTAATTCCTGTGTGCCGCATTCAAATGAGCGGGTGGCCCCGCCGTGTTTATTTAACTTGCTCTTACTCACTTTATGATTCCCCTGCTGTATCATCCCTCTACGGCTATGGCGGGGAGGGAAGGTCCCCTCTGTCCCTTCACCGGTGCCTCTGCAAGGCTCGCAGAGGTGTTTAAAGAAGGGATCAGCGTCGCTTTGAGGGAGGCGCTCAGAAATGTATTTCCCTTCCAATACTGGAGATTAAGTGTGAGGGTAGAAACTTAATCGGAGCTGCCGCCCCTCCCTGCAGCGTGGAAGCCCTCGCAGCTGCCCTCAAGCCCACCTCAAGTGGGCCCCATCCAAAGGGCAATGCCCCTGCCCCGAGGGGTGGGAGGTCTCCTACATCCACCAGGCCCACCCGGAGCAACCCGCGAGATGCAGAACCTCTAGTTTTTGCCTTGGTGACACAAATGCCCTCAAAGAGGGTGCCGTGGGCTCTGTACCAGCCCAGGGGATCTTCTTGCCGGCTCCGGGGCGCTCGCCCCGGGGAGGCAGCGTCTCCCTTCCTGGGCTGCCGGGAGAGGAGCTGCCCGTTTCCGTGGGTCCGTGAGGAGGGCGGCACACGCAGCTGCGCTCCGAAGAGGGAACCCTGCACTTCCCTCCGCAACGGCGTGGCTCCGGGCGCTATTTAAGGGAGCCGCTTCTGACCTCCCGTACACCCGCGTGACGGGGAGACCGCGCTCAGCCCGCGGCGTCTCGCTGCAGCGGCGACTACCCGGCGGCCTTCCCGCTCCGCCGGATTCATGCGCTTGGCTCGGCCAGCCTTGACGTTAATCTGCTCTTGGAATATCTATGGGAAAGAGCAGCCAAGTGACTGAAGCCTAATAAGAAATCTTAGTTTGTCTGGCACGGAGTAGCCTGCCACCATAAAAGATGAAAACAGGAGGGAGGAGGAGTCCACTCAGCTGCTTCAGTTTTCAACATGCAGGCTGGGCTGGCTTCCTTTCTGTTATCAGGAAAGCAAGCTGAGAAAAGTAAAACTGTTGCTGCACTCTGAAAGTTGTCCTTTAAAACAAGCTGTGTCAAGCGGCTGACTTGGGGGTGAGCTGTGGAGGGAGTTAATGGGTGCATTAATGATAAAGAGATAGCATTAATATAGTTTCAAAGTGTTTCATGTTTGGATGTGGCTCCAAGTTTGTTGTACATAACAGGACAAATATAACTAAGGTGGGGCTGCGCGCAAGAGCTGGACTGCAGCCCGCTGTAGGAAGCCAAAATAAACACTTTCCCAAATACAACATTTCACATGGACTTTTGAGCTAATTATCTAAAGTTTCTGATACTGGCTTTTAAAAAGAGCAGGGAAAACAAAAGTTGGTGAAATATCCAGGAAACATACTGCTGGGAATGTTGTGGGCTTTCTCCTGATCTCGCTCTTGCTGTGTAAATCACGTCTGACTCTTCTGAAGTTCAGCCTGGAGTTTCTCATCTGTGTGTATTAGGCCAGACTTGGACACTTGTTTAAGGGAAACACCAGAAGTTACTGGGTGGAGTGCGAAGCGGGGAGCCGCTTGTCAGGCTCCTTTTCCTTGCTAGTTCGTCTCCGGGTGATTTAGAGCAAGTCTCTGCACCCTTCCCTTGCGCTCGTGCCCTCTGTCTGCTCTTTGTGTGTGTTGTGCTGCTACCAGTGAGCAAATTCACTCAGCACCTGCCTTATCCCTTCCTTTCTGCCACTGAGCTTATCTCTCTGCATCTGTGTATATTTTACTTCTGTGTAGTAAGCAATACCCGCATGTTTTTGTCTCCAAACTCCAGTATTCTTGCTTGTTTAGACCATAAACTCTTTGGGGCAGTCTGTCTACACTGATTTGCCCACTGCCTTTCTGTTTTATCATATCCCTTCTCATAAATATTATTGCTAATAACAAGAGATGATATTTTTCTCCTTTGATAGCCCTGTGTAGCCCTTTTTTTTTTTTTTTTTTTTTTTGCTTATTCTGTGCCAGGGTTTGGCTGGTACTAGAGTCATCTCATGCTCTGCTTAGCCGATGACAGCACTTAAAGGTTTAGGATGCGAAATTTTTATAATGCCTCATGCAGCAGGGCTCTGATCTTTAGAGTCTCAAGGTGCTACTGTTATACTACTAATAAAGTGGTTATAAAACATAAATGTTTAAAGCTACTTTCTGTTCTTGGTATGCTGTGTCAGAGAAAAAAAAAAGCAGAAATCCTTGTGGTTGCAGTAGTAAAAGCTCACTGATGGGCTCCAAGCTCTGCAGAGACACTTTAATTACCGCACATCTGAATGTCTGTCACATTAGGAGTTAAAGATCTCTGTTTCAGGGAAAGAAGCATTTTTTATGTTTCCAATCTAAGGGAGTATGTTTCAGCCTTTCTACCAAATTCAAACTGCATGCAAGGGTGTTTTTTATAATAGACTAAGAAGGCAATATAAAATTAAGTAAAGCTGGGTCTGGTGCCTAAAAATATTTGGCAGAATTCCCTGGAAAGCCACATTTGAAATTTTTTAATATATATTACAAGGCAGACAAGAATAATTATCTTCTCTTGAAGTTCCCCAAGTGAGAGAAGTGTATTGTAATGCCCTTTGAAAGAAAATAATACAAGTTGCCAGATGATAATGTTGTGGAATTCTTCCCCACCCCCTGCCTCTTTCACCCATCTGATTGCACATTAGAGAGAAAGAATATGATACAAATGAAGCTATTATTTGTAAATTCCGTTTTTATTTATTTTTTATTTTATCTTTTTATTTATCATTTTCTCCACCTTCTTCCTACTTGCAGCATCAGGGGTGTAAATACCTTTCTAATTTACTTCGTTAACCACTATTAAAATGAGGAGTATACTCAGTGGTGGGAGCTGAGACCAAAGAGGATTAATTGAACCTGTTGACATTTTCAAAGGAATGCTGGTGAGGGCCAACTCCCTTTAAAATTGACTTGTCCCTTTGAAAATCCCTGTACAGGTAGATAAAGGTAAGGAAATCTCTTTTGATGAGGAAGAAGTGTCTTCAAATGTGTTGATCCTTCACTTTCAGTGGAAAGCCTTCTGTAGGGCCACTTACCAGAGCACTTGATTTTTGTTTTCTTGTGCCCTGTTAACAGATACTTACAAGAAAAGATAGTTGTGACAGTATCTTTTGGTGGAGCTTGTCTTTTCCATCATAATCTGGTTATGATGAGTGTAAAGGAAGCCAGGAAAAAAAATGAACCAAGGCTTGTCTGCTGGAAACTGTAATTTTCTTGGAATCTGCACTGTTAACTTCAGTGTGAGGGGTCTGATCTGTAGTGACTGAGGAAACCTGTGTACCCAGATAGAATTTCCTGATATAAAGAGGGGCCTGGGTTCACAAGATCTGCATGGGTATAAAGGATCAAGGGAGAGGCCAAGTTCTCTGCCATTTTAGGATGGAACTGCTGTTACTCAGATCAGAAAAGTTCCTTCTGATTTATGCCAGCTGAGGTTGTTTCTGTAGGACCTTGCATGAGCAGAGGAGTTGTGGTCCTTGTACTCAAGAATGAAAGCTGGGAAGAACTGCAAGGACATCTTAACAGCAGGTTTTAAAAGAAGAAATGGGTTGGGAGGCAGAGTTGCTAGTGAGAGCATTCCCAGTGCAGGGAATCTCTCTGATGGGCTCCAAGCTACTGTTGTTTTTACTTAATGCAATTGGAGCAGAGGTAGTGATGTTAGTGCCTTATTTCAATGAAAAGGTAGAAAAAGCAGAAGGATGTTTGCTTAATTTATGGCATAGGTCTACCCAAGTCATGTGTGCAAATATTTAAATGAAGACCATTCATTTAATCAAGTGTTCAGGAGAGACTGGTTAGATCTCTCAGGAAACATTGGAGCAGCCTCTTCCCAATGGGTGTCCTCATGCCTGGCTTGCTGTAAGGTGCTTGAGGAACATCTTCAGAACCAGCACTGGAGAAATGCTCTAAATTAACCTGGATGAGACCAGTAAAACTCCTGCTGTGGACTAACATCCACTAGCTTTTAAGTACGTTGATTCCCGAAAAGGGATAGGAGATGATGTGCAGAGGTTGAGAGAGAAGGCTCTGTTGGCAACAGCTGCTGTGAACATCTCTTGTCTTCTGCTCGATGGGGAGCGTGGTGATTTTCAGTGGATGTGAGACTCTTTGTGTAACAGTTAGCTCAAGGAGGCCAAACTGTCATGCAGGAGGGTCCAGTCTTTCAAGTGGCTGCTTTTCCCCCCCTTTTCCACAGAAGACTGAGCTGATGGGCACTTCCCACCTCCCTTTGCTCCCAAATCCTTCTGGGCTAAAGAGGAGGGATCCTGCGGCTAGCAGGAGCTCAGCTGCCTTAGCTGTGCCACTAGGTTGGGTGGCTATTGTGCTTTAGTCTATTTTTTTTTCTTTTTTTTTTTTTTTTTTAAGTATAATGTGACATATGAGACCTTTAAAAAATAATCTTTGAACATAAAACAGCTTAAAACAAGCTACAATGAAACTGAAAAACATGTCAATTTACTGCTGATTGCAAATTAGGACCAGATGAAGCCTGTGAGGCCCTGGGCATTTAATTTAGTGGAGTTGGTCACTCCTCTGTGAAACCAGTGTGAGTCTTTATTCTCTGCTCATAAGTGATATCTTTGTTTATTTGGGTTTGACATAATTTGTTGGGGAAAATAATGAGCTGGATTGTTTTGTTTGTTTTTTTTTTTTTCCTTATTTGCATAAACTATACAGGTAATTTACTTTGCAAACCTCTATGATAGGGTGTCTGTGGTGTACCTGCCCAAGAAATCCTCTAGAACAAAGCTATCTAATGAAGTCCTGCTCTGATTCTGGAGACAGCTTTCTAAATAAGCAGGTTGATGCAGCTCAGCAAAGACTCTTATTCTCTTGGTGACTTTCCCTGCATTTGCATGCATATGAGTTTTATCAGTCGGAGCCAGAAAGGGAAGGTGCTTTGCAATCCAACCTGCTCTTGCTGTTTTTGTGATGCCAACAGCTTCTTTTTTCTGGGGATTCCTTTCTGGAGCGTTGCTGAAGACCTTTGTGGTGTGGTGCTCACTGATTCAGCACCTTTTTAAGCTTGTGGTCATGTGTATGCACACATATTTCTGTTTATTTGGTTGTCAGTCTAGAAGAATTATAATGGAGTTTATAAAGCTAAATGTTTTTATATTTTGAAAATAAAACTTTCTCTGTTTTTATGACTGATAATCTTGTGCATATCAAATTGAACAGCTTTGACATGAATTCCAAGCCCTTTTAAATTTTTTTGCACTGTTTGTTTTTCAGATCTGCTTCTGTCTGTACAATTACAATTTGAATGCCCATGACTTCAGAGAATTCATCATGGCCACAAATCAGGTAAAAGCAGAATTTCTGTTCAAATTTGTTTTTGTCTGTAGCCTTGTGTAAGGAACAATATTTGAAGCAAGTGTCTGGTGCTGACCTTCCTTTTAGAGGAATTAGGATCTTGGACCCTTTTGGAAACATACCTCCAACAGCCTTTGTGAGGATTCTATGCATTTCAGGCAAAAAATAAAAAAAACAGCTAAAATCCTACTTGTATAGCTAGAAATGAAATGGAAGTGCATTGAGCTATACCGGAGATGGAATTTCCATTCCTTGCAAAATATGGACTTCAAAAATGATGATTCCCCTTCCAAACCAATATTTCTTTTTTAACGCTTGCCAAACAAGTTTCTGTAAAACATTGATTTAAGAGTGCTGAAACTTTTTATTCGAACTGAGTCATTTGCTTTGTTTTAACGTAACTAAATGTAAAGCCAATTTTATTTAAAAATACGTAATGAATCAAAGCAGTGAGGAGGGCACTACTGAAATAATCTTCTCTAATGTGTGAGGAGAAGGGCGGACAGTGAAGATGCATCTGATGGGAGATGAAGGGGCCCCGTGTGATAAGAGAATGAATGAGACTGAGGAGTGTGAGAACATCGCGTGGTTTCTCCCACAGCCTGGTGTGTAGTTGCTTTTCTGAGTGTTGCCTGTGTGCAGTATCTGCACTTACACATTATATGATGCCATTTGCACCGGCCTAAATAAGACTTTTGGCTAGTTGTGTGCGTGCGCGACTGTTTTGGTGCGTGTTTGTGGAATATCCATGGAAACTGCCCGATGTGCAGGCCCAGTTGGTGCTTGTTTGCTGCCTCCCTTGGTACCAGGAGGCACTGGTGATCCCCTATAGCAGTCAGGGAAGGGAACACAGGAGATGTTCAGTGTGGGACAAGACAGAACGACGGCTCTTCAGCCTTCCTGTCATGAGCACATTCCCAACTGTTCTGCCTGATGCAGCATGTGTGTGAAAATTGCCCTTGCAGGAGAAAATCAAGCTCGCTCCAAGTGCTCGTGGGTGCCTAACACTCTTTAATAGAAAAGCTTGAGAACTATTTTCTTTTTGCCGCGTTCTGGGTAAGTTTTAATGTGGTCCTTTGTAAAGCAAACAAAAGTCTGGAAAGCCAAATCTCCAGGAGGCTCTGCTCGACTAGATAATTTGAAAATCCTTAATGATCACACACATAGATCTGAGGGAGCTCAGGCACACAGCTGCAGTTTGAGCACTGGCTGCCTTTGCCATCTGTCTGTAAGCGAGCAGATCTTGGCTTGGGTGTTCTGCTTCATATAGCTGAGTGTTATTCCTTCTGCTCCTCGGCACCTCTAGTCTGGGCTTTCCACGATGATTAATGGAACCTAAGAGGAATAACCCTTTCCCCTTCTGAAGAAAGCTGTGTAACATTGCAGCAACTATTAACTTGGATCAGATTTAGTTTTTTTTTTTTTTTTTTCTTTTTAAGCTTCATTATAGTGAAGTGGAACTCCTACTCAGCCTAAAAATGGAGAGGTATGTTTCCATCACTTGTGTATCTGCTTTACCCCCAAGTCTACACAAATGTGTCACTTATTGACATTTTCACCAAGTAAAAGATGCACTTATATTCTGATGGCTAATGTGACACTTGTAGAACCTCATTAAACTGTCTAAACAGTAAAATGGCTAATCGCTGAATTCATCCTTGGTCTCCTGTTTGCCAGTGGTTAAAAGAATGTATATTTTTGGGGGTAAAGGAAGAACCTTTTTGTTTTCATTTTAGCTTGAAAACATCTTAGGCAGAAAACTTCAGGAGTGTTAAGATGTCCTACACATATATCCACTCTGCCCAGTGAGTTTCGGACTAGAGATTGAGGGACTCTGTTTATAACACTAGGTGAAATCGGGGATCACTGGGCAATGGGATGGCAACCTCTCCTGCTTCTCCTAAGCTGGAGTGTGTGGTTGAATTCTGATGCTGGTATTTTATGTATTTTAAGAGCCACTAGGCTTAGCTTCTTCCTTACTCTGGCATCAGTGGAAAGACAGCGTTTTCCATGATCTTGCTTTTCATTGTCTGTGGTGTGTTTAGATCAGATCCTAGAAAATTAATTTCTCTGGGGTAGCTTGCACCCCTGTTAGTCATCCCCTGCTCCCTGCAGTGCTTGGTTAAGGTATGGGCTTGTGTTGATTTTTGAGATCAGCTATATTGATTCATTTAGGTGAAAGGAGAACCACATGCCAATGGCCAGATGGTGAAACAGCTAATGCTTCTGTAAGGTAGTAATTTTGTCTGTACTCAGCATCTTCAGAGCTAAAGGAGAATCTACCTTCTGCAGGACACTCATTATTTACACACTAAACGTGCCTCTAAATCCAAACCAAACTTGAAAAGCTGAATTTAGTGAAGCAAAAATTCAGGTAGTCTAACATTTGATCTCCTTCAAATGACTTCATCTATTTTCAAGTTGCTGGCTTAACATTTTCCTTGTGTTTTTGAAGAATTGAAGTGTAACAAACAATGGTGTAAGATGTATTTCCAAGGGAAACATGACAACTTAGAACCTTGGAGAGAACCGAAGAAATGAAGGACCATCCGTAGCTGAGTGATTCTTGCCTCTCCCATGCTACCTACTTTTGTGGGTGAATTCAACTGATTTAAAAGCAAGGCTTAGGAAATAAACTAAACCCCCAGCTATATAAACTATCATGGGCTTAGCAGGCTTCCAGGATTGTATTGCAAGTTTTTCATCTGAATATTGTGTTCAAACTCAGGTGTTGTGTTTATTTGCAGTTTACTGTGAAGTAAAGATGGATGTTGTCACAGTCCTGGCCTCAAGACTCTTATAGTTAGAAGCAAGTGAAGGAGGGAAGAGTTGGGGTGACTCAAGAGCAGCGCTGTGAACTGGCAACACAGCTAGATGTAGACCCTGTGTTTCCTGGCTCTTAGTTCCATAGTTTTCACACTGATTAATCTTTCTGTTTCTAAAAGTTAGCAGAAGTAGTTTTTTAATGATTTTTTTAGATTGCCTCCTTTTTTCCTACTTCATTAGTAATCATCAGCACTGACTGGGTCATCTCCCAAGTTTCAAGACTTTTTTAAACTGTGGTACTGAGGATTCAGTTACCAGCTCTGTTTGTTGTCTCTTGGCCATTAGTAATTTTTCTGAACAGTCCTGGTTCAGAACCCTATCCCAGATGTGCTAATGTCCGGAAGTTCATTAGCTGCCCCTCTCTGCATCAGCCCATCTTTCCACTTGCTTCCTGTTGCCTTAGCACCAGGGAAACAGGATGCAGCTACTCGTTTATATGTGGTTGATTTCCCCGTTGGACAAGTAAGAGTTTGAAATTGTGAGTTTGGCCTTGCTGCCCTGGGGAAGACATTGGCTGCTGTTGGTGGCTACCCCACGCAATATCCATGACCCATCCGAGTCCTCTGGAGGCTCCGAGTGGAGGCCTCATACATGGAGAGGAGGGAAAGGCGGTGGAGAAGAAATGTGGATTCATTTTCTTGCTCTACAACAGTCTTCCTGGGTGGCCTTGAACACATCATTTGGATATTCCCCTCTTTCCTGCCCCTCCTTTTTCCTCCCAAGGCTTCAGTCTCCCACCTGTGCAATGAGGATCTTGCCCTTCCTGGGGCTTATCTGTGGAGGTGTCATTTCTGCACAGCAGATACTTGGTACTGAAATCCATGAGGCTGATTGAGGGGTTAGGTAATACATATAGCAAAAATGCTTAAAAGCCAAAATTTACAGTAGGCTTCTAGAGTGGGAGTTTCAAAGTTCTTCAAACACATATATCAGCAAGATTAATCATTTTTATAGGAAATTCCAGTTTTCAATCCATTATTTGGATCAGTGACTTGCAGAGATGCTGAGCACCCAGAATTTTGCTGCGAAGGCAGAAATGAGTTTGGGGGTGTGCAGCTTTTTGCAGTCTAAACACAGATTTGGACATTAGGATCCTCGCTTGAGAGGCTGGGGACTTGGGGTGGGGAGAGGCTGTGTGGGGTTTTCTCTTTATTCCTTTTTCCCTTCTCCTCCTTTCTCAAACTGCAGGCCCAGCTTAAAATGTGCCTGGTTCACAAGGACAAAGCACGTGTACCGAGTGACTTGCTCTCATCGCTGGATTCCAGACGGCCAGATGCTTTTGGTGGTCTTGGTTGCTGTCCAACAGCAAAAGTCACAGAGACCTGACAGTGTGCGTCTAGCTTTTCACGCGTAGATATTTTGGCATTTTAGCGAATTGGCTGCGTTTGCTCGGTGGAAGGGCGGCCTGAGCTGCTGCGGGAGCGAGGGGGTGGTCCCACCAGGTCAGCGCTCGGGTTACTGGTAGGGCAGGGTGGGGAAGCTTGGATTGCAGCTGCCTACACAGAATGTGACCTCAGATTAACCAGACGGCTTCAGTTTCCACTGCTGCTGTCCCGAAGCCTCTGAGAGCAAAAATAACCAAAATGCAATAAAAGAAAATAGACTCTTGGAGTTCATACAAAGCAGGGAGGGCAAAAACTTGAAATGAAGAATCATCTTTTTCTTTGCTTGCTATCTGCTGACAGCCAATGCTAGATGCTCCGAGGCGGGTACCACAACAGCCTGCGTGTACGTCGGTGTCCAACAGGTAAAGCCAGATCCTGTACTGATGTTAATCAACAGATCCTTGTTGAAATTATGCCAGTCGACATCAGTTGAGGATATAATCCCTGAAAGTAATAATTTACTGCTTTATTTCCTTTAAAGTTTAAACCCATCTCCTTAATCTTCCCCTGAAAACAGAGCTGTTCATTGACAGAGGACTGGTTCACAGGATTGGGAATTAAGCATTCAGCATTCGCCTTAACTAAAAGTCCTGGCTTGATCTCGTCTTGATGAAAAATGACAGTGAAGGGTAGATGCCGGCCCTGCCATATGTGGTCCTGCAGGTGCGAGCAGTGGCGAGTCTCCCTTTCCAGAACTGATCTTGCTGAGTGTGTGTGACCCAGGGCAGCTCTCGGGCTCAAATGTGGCTGCCTTTCCCAGAGGGGGTATTGGGTGCAAACCTTCCTTGGAAGAAAGTCAAGTTTCACGAGATTTGAGCCCATCAGGCGTGTTTTTGGGGGATAATAAGGATAACTTCCAAAATCCCCTCTGTGAATTTGGACAGAGATCCAATAGAGAGCCTACCATAACCCAGTTAACTTCACAGGGAAACACTACAGTGGTTCCTACAGGATATTTAACTGCGTTGAGAAGAGGCACTATTCACCCTGTCTTGTGATACATCAGCCTGACCCTTAGCCTTGCTCTAAGGATACAGTAGGTGTCTCAAATTTTGGCTCCTTTCAGCCTGTGCTACTCCTGCCCTCTCTTCCTTCCCCAGTGTTGGCTGTGGTCAACCTGGCAACACGGGGCAAAACACAGAGCTGCAGCTCTTGTTTCCAGCTCCACCAGGGCTTGCTGGGGAGAGGGATCTTGTTGGGGGCTCTGCAGAGGTGGCCCAGGCTCTTCCCGAGTGGCTCGCAGAGTTACAGGCTTTGAAAACCAGCTTGCACCTAGCTGTGACCCACCTGAAGCCCAAAGCAAAGCTCCATTGCACTTGTTGTGGTCCCGTACTTTAACTTTTTCCCCTTCTTCTGTCTGTTAAGTTTTTGTCACTCGTGTTCACACTGAATGGTTTAATTTTCACTTAGGGTTAATCATATATCTATAAGTAAAATCCGTCTCTCCCTCTTAGTTACCTATAAGTGCAAGAATTGGTTTTTCTCCCCTCCTCCTTCCCCCTTGCCCCCTTCCTTAACCTGTCTCCATTTGTGTTTATGTGCAACCATCCTTTTAGGGAATGAAAGGGCAAAGGTGATGGCAATTTACTATGGGTGGCAGATAATTTATAAGAGTCCTTCTGCCTGGCCTGTTCCCACTTCTGAAATAGCTGTCTCATAAAGGGTCATTTAAGGCTTCAGATGTCAAACAGTGAAGGGGAATAAAACAGTTTGTGTTATGGTTGAAATGAAAAATATTAAGAAAACATCTAACACTTGTACTCTAAAAATCAAAAATATGGTGATTTCCTATATGAAATCTGTGTTGCTAAACTGCTTTGTTCATGTACAGTGACTGAGACGAAGCTAGAAAGATCCTGAATGGAAAATCCATGATCTGAATTAATTACTCATCCCTACATCCCAGTGCGATGACATAATATTACAGAACATATTAAAGCAAATCGTATTTTGCTGCTTTCCTCCCTTGTTGCTGTTTAATTTGGTAACATCTTCTTTCCCATGACTTGTTCCATTATCTTCAGTGTGGCCGGTTAACATGAACTCTCTTCCTTCAGCCTGAGCAGAATGATTAAATTCCTCCTCCTCCTCCTCCTGTGTTCTCTGCTCTGTTTTTTCCCATAGCTGCTGTAATGGGCCAGGCTCTACAAGGAATTCTAACAGGATGGACCTGGCACCAGGGGTTTGGACCCAACTCGGTGAGCGCTTTGCTATGGTCCTCACCGAGAGAACACCCTGAGACCTCTCGCTGCAGCCAGGTTTATGGCCCTTGGGTTTGCATGGCCTAAAAACAGGGTCGGAGCGTGAAAGCCGCTGGGTTGAAACTCCAGACCATCCCAGTTGGTTTGGAAGGGCTACAGTGTAGAAATTACCACATGTAAAATATCCATAGGATGAGACGCTAGCTGGTTGTGTCGAACTGTTCCTGGCCTTAAGCTTGTGCCACAGAGTGTTTTCCAGGGGGAAAATAGGATATATCACAATGTAAGCTGCTTTTCAGAGTCTAAATTAGTTAGCTGTTTGTGTACAGGATGTAAAGCTTTTGAGACAGGAACATTATAAACTGTAAAGTTCCCCATGGTTAGTTATTCTGGCCTCACATATGTTGGTTAATTTTTGTTTCTGAAGCAAAGTGTCTCTAAACTTTTGAATCTATAAAGTTTTTAGTAGGCCGGTTACTTCAGCCAAAAATAATTCCTCTGTAAAGGAAGAATTAGTAGTTTATTAATAGGTTTTCACTATTGTCCTCTCCGTCTTTATTGAATGTGCTTGAATGTTGAATCATGCTGTATTATGTATACGTCACGTTAAGTGATAAATTATGTAATGTCCCAATATGGTGGGGATTAATGGTGGAATTGCCTTAATTTGCTCTTCTGTTTCTTGACGTAAAGCCCGTTAAATCTCTCTGTTATGTAGATGCCTTTGTCACATCCAGCATTCATAAGAAAGAATGATGAGGGGGCAAATAAAAGCCCTGAGCCCCAAAGCAAGCGGGGTCTTGCTCCCTTTGGACAGATGGCGAGGGCTGAACCTTCCTCTATTTGTTCCTGACCTGATTGGAGTCATGTTTGGGGACTGTCCCCGAGCTCTGGGCAGTGCTGGGGGGAAGAAGAGTTGCAAAAATGAAGGGTGGGGAGAAAATCCCACTGCAGGGCAAGGGAGATTCCGGCACCTCCTGGACCTGCCGCCGCCGCGGGGGCATGTGCGGGCATGCGCTGTGCAGCTGCATCCCTCCCTTTTCCCAGTGGAAATGATGGCAGGGGATGGATGGCTTGGAGTAGCGTGGCTGAAGCCTGGGAAAGCGCACGCCGCTCCAGAGCGATTTTGCAGGAGAGTAAATTAAATAAATGGGGGCCGCCTGTTTGCAGAGTGTTGTTTCACTGGGGGCTGTCCTCTTTGAGTAGCTGCTGGTTGAGAAGAGACAGTAATAGTGGGTGGGATGGAGAAGGGCTTTAATTTCTAGGGCAGGCTGTGAAGGTGGTGCTCGAGGATGTTCTCTTGATTGCACATGTGGGTATGCGATGGAAATGTGCCTTAATCCTACAGGCTGGCAAAATTCCCAATGATATTCAAGAAGCAAGTACACGCATCTATACCCATCGGGTATGTGCTTGTTGCAGGGGTAGGTTTGCCATTGCTTGATATTTCTTCTGTATAATTGTGTTTCCCTGTGATAAATGTGCAGTTTTATTCCTAGCCCAACGAGTGTGTTTTCAGAAATGTCCCCACAGAACACGTTACGATGCTTCTGGTGAACGTCAGGAGCTAGAAAGGGATCTTGGCCCTTCTTGCAGGGTTGTGCAAATCTCAGAGTTCAGTGGCTCAGGTTTACTTCCCTCCTTCTCCACAATGACAGGAAAAGTTATTCCACAGGTCCATGAAGTTTACACTTTGCACTTGAAACCAGCATTCCTTCTCTCATTAACTGTCTTTTGATCATTAATCATCGGGAATGGGGCTATTGCTGCCAAAAAAGAGTGAGCTTAGGTTTAAAGAACGTTAGAGGTCCTGGTGTCTGTGATTGCAAAATTCCTGACACTCCTCTGGGGTGAGACTGGTGTGTACAGGTGCAGAGAAAGGAAATAAATTGTCCTTTTATTCCAGAGATGACAAGTGCTACCTTGTAGTATTTATGAAAGGCTGACGTTTTTGCTTTTAATGCCTTAGAGGCTGAGTGTTTTGTGTGGAACTCTTCTGTTGCACTTTCAGAACAGGTTAATGATAAGAACACACAAAATATAAATTATACAATAGTAACAGATTGCATGTTCTCTCTTCAGTTTGCATGTGCAGGTATGTGTATGGAGCTTATCCTTGTGGGATCCTTGTGTGACTGCTGGTGCTGCAATATGAATAATACTAGTGCAAAGTAAGACGTAGAAAAGATTTTCCCCAAATTCTTAAAAGGATTCTTATGCCTGGAAAAACAACTGATAAAACTTTTGATTTCTGATTTTTCAAGTTGTGTTTACTTAGTTTCCCTTTCTCTTCTTTGTCTTTTATTTCTTTTACTACTTTTATCTTTGTCACAAAATGGTGACAGGAAGATTGCAATCAGAAAGGGCCTTCCAAAGATTGAATGTTGCGTTTTCCCCTCTTTGAGAAAGACTTTCCTTAGGAAAACTGGGTGTTCATGCCAAATGGAGCTTCTAAAATGTCTTGACAGCATTTGGACCTCAAACTTCATCAGTGATCTGCGAGCCCATCTCCAATGGGTTGGCATGATAGCCTTGACAGAAGATGCCAAAAGGCACATGATTTCCAAAGCCGTGCTTTTACTTTGAGGAGAAAAAGAGGGAATTGGGGAAAGAAATAACTAAAACCTTCACTTTAAGATAACCTCATAGAGTGTTTTTTTTTTTTTTTTTTCCCCATCTGTTACATAATCTGCAAGTCTTTTGGAGGCAACAAATGAGACTTCATTGCATTTGCTGAGTGAATTGGAAAGAAAGCAATGGCCTGGCCTGATTGATACGAAAGCTTGGATAGGTGCAAGGACATGATTTAAAAAAAAAAAAAAGTCTCCTGCATCTCGAACGTGTTGAGAGAGGGACCCCATGCTGGGAAATCTGCTGGATTTGCTTCTGTGGGAGCTGGGGTGATAGCTGCAGGAAGGTGCCTGGTGATATTAAACATGGCACGCTCAGCAAGACGGTTAGAGCGGGAGGTTAAACGAGTGTCTGCAAAACTGGCCTTAGGCTCTAGCTAGAACTGGGAGAATTAACTGCGCTTCTGCATTTCCTGACAGCTCATGGAAAACCAGAGATATGAAGTGGAGATATCTGGGCAGCTTGCTGACTAGGCTGACACATGCGCTTATTTTGAAGTTATTATGAAGAATACAGAGCTTAATTTCCTCTGGGCAAACCCAAGATGCAGGAGGAGCGCAAGGACTTAGCGAGCGGTGGATGTGCTGCCGGAGTGGTGCATTCCTGGGCGAATGGTGGTGTCATCGGCGCCCGGTGTTGCTGCAGCTGAGGGGCATTTCTCAAAGCGGCCGGCTCTTCTTTTAGCACCCGGCTCGAGTCTTGAACACTGTTTGTTCTCTCTGTCATGCGGAAAACTTTGCTCTATTTTCTGCTGGGGAGGCGGTTCACATGGCCCTTGGAGGGAGAGGTGAATTTGGTTATGGATGGAAAATGTCGATTCAGAAGTTCTCATGGCCAGCCCATTCATTTATAGGCCCTGTCAGCCAGTTTATTTTTCTGGAGTTTTCATTATTGTTCTGGAAAAAAAAATATTAAAAAGCTGCCATTTGGGGTATATGTGTGTGTATTTATATAAACATATAGCCTGTGCAGGAAGGGTAACTAACTCGTGGATTCCCTCCTGTCTTCTGTATTACTAATAGTTGCAGTCATGTTTTGTCTGGAAAACTACTGTTCTCAGGAGTTATGCATTACAATGAGTCAAATGTTGGCAGGAACTGCTTAATGCATACGGGACTGCCTTAGGATTTGCTATCGGAATTTATGTAGTTTGAATTCCAGCTCTTTCGTAGGTTCCCTTTTATGCCAGTTGGTCTCTCTTCCCTTTCCCATATCCTCTCTCTGCCTTCTACATAGAGGAGAGGAAGTTTTGTTCTCTCATTCACCTTTTTCATTGGTAAAACACTTTGAGGGTCTTTCAGGCTGGTTCCTTTTCGAAGGAAGCACAACTCGTGTGGAAGGTTGGGATATGTTCCTAGGGCCACCTGCTCTTTCTCCCCAAATATCCCGGTCACTTGTTGGTCACTGTTACTCCTGGAAAACCCGTAGATCTCTGCTACCCGCTGTGCAAGAGTTAACTCCATGTAGATACTGCAAAGAGAGACTTCCCTTGCTGCTTGCAAAAGCTTTCCCATTGGAAACCTCTTAAAAATAATGACAGTGCAGTCGTCTGAAAGACTAAACATTACTCACCCGCACTAGTTATGAGACTGCTTATAACAGCTCCATCCAGTGGCTCCGGCTACAATATGAATACAAGGGAATACTTCAAGGGGGTTCAAGACCTTCAGGGCTGAAAAATGCTCCTTTAATACATGGGGTATGACAGGTATCACCTTGCAGAAGAAAGCATGGCTAATTGCAAAATTAAAGGTGTGGTGTTTCCATTTTGCAGTTGGTTGCGAGGACTGTGCGTGTGCATATGGACACACACGCTCCTTGTGTTAAAAGGTTTCTGTCAATCTGGGCTCAGGGAGAAACCATCCCTCTCCAGCGGCTGGAGGCCAAGTGACACTGGGTATGGAGAGCGCGGTGTCTATGGGATGGGTGGTGAAAGGTCTTGATAGCCCAAATGGACTCACCGCTGCTCTAGAGTTCGGTGGAGAGTGTTAAAATTGTCCAAAAGGTTTTTGGACATCAGGCTTTTGTTGGGAAATGCAGATTCCTCTATCTAAAGAGTTTTATAATTTTGCAAGTTCAACTCCAAAGCTTAAAAAAAAAAAAAAAAAAAAAAGCCTTCAAAAATCCTCATGGGTCAGGAGAAATGTTTCCCACAGAGCTCCAGTCAACGGGAGTGTTACCATAAACTCCAGCGTGCCTTGGACCAGGCCCTGAGAGTGAACCGGGCTTTTGTGAGCCTCGCTGATTGCACAAACCGGCCCTGCTATGAGGAAACATTCCCGGGCCAGACGGCGTTCTGACATTTGCCTGCAGTTTTTGCATTTAGGAGAGCTCCTCTCCAGAGGGTCGTTCTTAATGATTTAAATCTGAGGTAGATGGTTTTTTCTGGCAGGGTGTGTGTAATCTAAGCCGTATATCGTTGAAAATAATTGGAATGAGCGTCGAGTCGCTATATGGATGTGGTCAGTCTATATGGACTGCACTGAGTAGGTGGTATAAGAGGACCTGGAAAACCAAAGTGAAAGAAAAAAAGATATTCGGGACAGGGCAGTATGGAAGTTGAGATGCTTCCCACTGGGATTACTTTGGAAGAAAAGCCTGAGCTTTACCAAGCTTGCTCATTAACTATATGTTGGATAACGTTACGGAGCCCGTCCGACCAAGTGCATGTGAAATGGTTGTTTGTTCCCTTCGTGCCGGTGACTTTAGGCACATCCTCTGCGCGAGGGCTGGTGCGTAATCCGTACCACCCAGGGAGCAGCCCCGGGAGGCAGCGTGACTCACAGACAGGCTGCCGAGACCAAAATCCCTCCCTGCTTTCCCTTGGCTCTTATGGCTCTGCTATTGAAAGATGCTGCTGTTTGCTCCCATGGTAAAGCTTGCCAGTAGCTGTAGGGACTAGTAGCAGGAGGAGGGCGAGGATGTTCCTGCTTGCAGCCCCACATCTTCAGGAGAGGGATGTGCGTGTCCATCGGGTGCCTATGCACTGGGATCTGGTGTCTGAATAACTCTTGGAAGTGAGAATCTTTAAGCCTAGCGTGGCAAAACATTTAAACCCACTTTAAAGTGCTCTTCAGTGCTGGCTGGATGTGCCTAGAAGGGCTCTGGTGCTTCATCAAAGAGCAACGTTGCAGTGAAACTGTGTTCTCTCGTGTATGCCCGTGCCTTGGGTTACAGTTCCAACTGGTGCTGCCTTGTCCTGTGGTAAAAGGACTTTCTACTGGCTTCGCTTCTGGAGACCTCACTCTTGTTCTTTGCTAGTTAGAGAAAAAAAGATTGACACTGCTTATTAGGACGTGGCATTATTAGCGTTATTGCTCTTTACTAATGATACGCTGCGTTTGAAAACAAAAAAGGGCTGGGTGCGAGAACCGTTCAAGGTGGTACCCTGCCTAATGGGAATCAACAGCCACCTCTTCCCCAGAGGCGCGGGGTCCAGTGTGATGTATATCTAACATGCGGAACTGATTAAGAAAGTGTTTTCGTAGGAAGAGAGCCAGATTTTAGCCAACAGGTTGAATTTTATTTCAGCCCCAAGAGTTAATCTTGGAAAAGAAATTAGGCCTCCCATTTCCCATCCCTTGGCACTCACATTTCCTCCTTTTCTTTCTGTGATTATGTTAATTGTCAACTGCAAGAGACTTTCAGTCTGTAAGATAGTTCTCTCAGCATGAGCGTTTTTAATCTTTAAGAAGCCTTAAAGGAAGTTTAAAACAAACCTATGCAAGATACAAGTTTAGGAGGCTCAGTCCAAACCTAAATGTGATCTAAATATGCACAGCTGAAGTCATCTTCTCAATACATTCTTAACAATTTAATTATCTTTACTGACTGATTTATTTCAACATGAGTATGTATAAAGGAGACCTGATCCTGCAGTTTCCTTTTACTTTAATTCCACAGATTTCCTGTATTGATCACTTCTCATCATTCCTTAATTTAGACAGTGAAGGTCTCAAAGATGTTATCTGTGAGGAGAGCTTTCAAAGTTACAAGCAGTTCTGGCACTTACATATGCATAGAGCTGTGGATATTGGTGGAAACTATTTGCTGTGTTATTGTGTGAGGGAGGAGGTGCCAGTAACCCTGTCAGTTCCTTGAAAGCTGCTTTTCCTTTTGAGATTCTAGCAGTTTATTGTCAGAAATCCTCCTAACATGCCCAGTGGGCATAAGTGACTTGTCTGTGATCAGTATATATTAAGCCTTAGACCTATAAAGGAGACGGTACTGTTGAGATTTACTGCTGGCCTACATCCCTAATTAGAGCAGCCCACATCCCTGGGTATTATAGTTAATCTCATTTAGCCCAAATGATTTTATATTCCGTATTATATAATGATTCTAAAGTAGTGTAAAGGGCTTACTCAGTCTTTTGCCGGATTGCTGAGAGTTACACAGATGAGGGATCACATCCAAATGATGCTTCCTAATTCCAAATCGCAAGAGGAAATGGTATTCCGTGTTCCTTCTGTCACTGACCAGCTTACAGTGCATAAAGGTATTTTTTGTTTTGTTTTTCAATTGGGGAGGATTGTAATAACACAATAAAAAGCTGTTCTGGCATTGAAAAGTATGGGAAACTTTGGAATTTGGAACTGTTGCAATAGGAAGGAAATGTTTCAGGTAGGCAAATAGAGCTATTTCCCTGCCTGGCACAGGTGCAGACTGAGTTAACACATTCCACCTGCAAGAGTCATGGGGGGAACTCCAGAGACAAGCTGCAGCCCACACCAAACAGGCTGCACTAGAGCATCTATTGGGCTGACAAGCAGGGAAGTTGTCTGAGGTCGTGTTACTGATTTTTTTTTTTTTTTTTTTTAATTTGTCCTTGGGGCAATTTGTTCAGAAAGTGGAAGCTGTGGTCGCGGAATATTTCCAGTTTTCTGTATTGGACATAAATGTCATCGCTGTTTGGATTTTTATCACAGAATCATGGAATGGTTGAGGTTGGAAGGGACCTCTAGGGATCATCTAGTCCAACCCCCCTGCTCCAGCAGGGACACCTAGAGCACGGGGCACAGGGTGGCATCCAGGTGGATGTCACCCTCATAGGAAAGAAGTTACTGGAGATGGAACTGCCTGTCCTTCAACTTACACCCATTACCCCTTGTCCTGCCACTGGCTACCACGGAGAAGAGCCTGGCCCCTTCCTCCCTATAATCAGCCCTCAGATACTTAATGACTTTATAACAACTTGCAGAGCTAGGCAAATTTTAATTTCATGGAAATATTAATGAGAAGAGAAGGAGGTTGTGAGGGTGCTATTTTTCAGTAGCAAATGTTTGTCTCCCGTTCTCCTCCTTACCCCTGTGACATTTCTCTTAAAATCAAAATAATTCTTTTGTCTAGGAAAAAAACAAGCTTTTGGATTTTCTTAGTCACATTCCATGTCATATTTTTGGTTTAGTGCGGATTTAAAAACAAGATCAGGCTGTATTTTTGTTACTGTTCTGCAGAGAAGTATGGTATTCATGAGAAAAGAATGTGAATGCTCTAAAGAGAATATTGGAAAGAGGGACTCTCAAAGTGCTGACATGAGTTGTCCCTTGTTCTCCAGCTATGTGTTACCTGAAGGATGAAAAATATAAATTGAAGGGAAATAGCTTCTGATCAGAAGGGTTAATGACAGAAGCATTTATAATTGCAGGATGAATGATGCTAGCAAAAAATATGGTTTATTACCACTATACCATTAAGGTATGTGCCCCTTCCTATATGAGACCTTCCAGGAGCAGGGAGAACTGCGGACTTCAGAACCTGGGCAGTGACAGCATCTACTGTCCACACGTTTCTTCCAGGGTCTGTGGTTCCCTGGCTGCTGTAGGATCTTGCCAGGGCCCAAAGGATAAAGCTCTTCTAGAGCTGCATCCTCTGTGTGCAATATTCTACCCACCTGACATGAGCATGAAGGACCTTAAACTATAACAAAAGTGACAAAGTTGGTGTAAACAAGGAAAGGCTGGAAAAAATTAAACTGTGCTGACTCCATCGTGGGTATCTCTTAGCATGAGGTAGCAGCGGAGAGCAATGTTTTTTCGTTATGATAGGATTGCCGGGAGCTGGATGTCTCTCTGCCTTCCATGCTGGTTTTCTTTGAATGCCTCTGCTCAGATATTTCTTTCCCGTTGCTGTGATTCGCTATGTGCTGATGGGGATGAATGTCATCAAAGCTCTGAAGCGTTTGATGTTTCTAATATAAGATGTAAATGTTTAACAGATGAAAATTATTTGCTAATAAGAGAAGTATCAAAAGCAGAAGTACAAATAAAAGCCCCTTGTGTAACAGTTGCTAAAAACTCAAGTGACTTATTGTTTAAACAGTGGGCAGGCCCTTCTTTGATGTATGTAAATATTTTCAGACAGAGGCATCCTCTCATTGTTGAGAGCAGAACTGCGATTTTCAATTTCCCTTGAATTTAAAGGGCTGCTCGGGGCAGAGCTGGAGAAGTGGTGACTCTTCGGGGCTGTCTGAGCGCGGGGGCCGCAGGCAGGATGCAGTTGGTCTAGATGCTCTTGGTGCTTTGTAGGCTTCGTACAGCTCGAGAAAAATGTAATATGGGAACAGCAGCCTTCCCATGTGCTGTTTGGAGGGACTAGAGTTTGGGTCAAGCCCATGTAAACATGTTTGCTCAATCTGAGAGGCTGTTCCTGACTTGGGTATCTGGCAGAAACCGTGTTTGTGCTCTCCAGACAACCTGACAAATTGTGCGTGTTCAATATTGAGCTTAGCGAGTCCTCGAATGTGTTTCTGAAGTTTCTGCAGACTACCATAATAAATACTTGGCAGCTTAAACTTGCCTTAAATGGGGATTTTATTTTAAAGGTGCTATTGTCCCGGTTATATCAGCAGAAGGTGCATCTTGGTGGTAACCAAGTGGTGAGCACCAGCTCCCTGCAGCCCTTTATCATGGCAGCAAGAATGTCTACGGTGCTGCAGCTGAAATCTGGGAAAAGATGTTAAGACTTGTTGTATCTTGACCCGATTTTTTTTGTCTTAATTGGTGTTTAAGGGTCAAAGTGCTTTGGCTTTTGGCTTTATTCGCTTGCTATTTGGAATGGCTGAAGGATTAAAACCCTTAAGTGCATTTCTTGTCAAAGACATCTTAAATCAAACACAGCTTAAATGAGTTATTGAAAAGAAACAGTTTCCACTTCTGCTTTAATCTGTCTCCCATGCTCAGTAATTGATGTTTCATGAGTCATATTTAACTCGCCTCAGGTTAAGTCTCTTACAGCCTAATCCTGTACATCCTTTTGCAGTCAATGTCAGTGCTGGGAGGCTTTGTGTGAGTGAAGACTGCCAAATGGGTGGGAACTTCTACGTTTTTTAATATAGGAAGGGAAAAAACTTCAGGGAGAAAATCATGCTTGGTAGTCTGTGCTTCTCCGGCACCTGGAGCTGGACCCTGGGCTTTTGGATCGGGGCTAGAAGGCAGGTCTGGGAATTCCCTTCTGCCATGTGGATGTGTAAGGCAGGGAAGGAGGATTTTACCATTCTGTATTTGATGCAAAGGTAATTGTGAACGTAGTGCCAGTTTCCATGACGAACCTAATCTTCAACAATTGTAAAAGTCATGAAAATGATGGTGGCTGCTCCGGCAGCTGAAGAAATGAAATGTGTAGGGACTGGAAGACAGGAGAAAACTGAAACCTTCCTCACTGTTGCCATTCACTCCAGTTAGCAGAAGAGGAAAGTTGTGCCATTTTCTCTTTGCTCAGTTTGTTGTCTCAGTACTATACATGAGAGAGAGACTTTGACTCTCAGTCTTTTTATTTTTTGTCTTTTTGGCTGTCACTGAGAGATGTTTTTGTTCCCTAACCAGACCAATTAGTATATCAACAGAGAAGAGCCACTTGCAATTGTGTTTTTATTTTTTTTCCCCCTCTTCCAAGTCTGGAGCAAAGTTTAGCAGTTAAATAGACTCGCCTGTAATGAAAGAGGGGAAATTGCAAGTGGGAATCGCACTAGCTCCGTGTCATTACTCACTCCCCCAAGTCCTTACAGGTGTGACATCAATCGGGTTGGGGCCACGTTCTGGGGCTCTCGGAGGTGGTTGACACCATCCGTGCGGCTCCCGCGTTCAGGGTCACTAACTGAGCGTGCGGAGGCCGGGATCACTTCCCTGCCTTTGAACTGTCCTCTCCCAGCCCGTGACAAGCGCCTCGAAGGGCCAACACCTGACGGGCACCGCTGCTGCGGAGAGAGCTGGAGAGAGCGCAAAGATCCATCCTCCTTCCTGTACGGGACTTGAATTCACTCTTCCTTAAACATCTAACTGTGTGTGGCCACCTTTTCTCCCCAGATTTGGCTGCCTAGAGAGCTGGCAGTTTTAAATCATGCCAGAAAATATAATATAAATATAATATAAAATATAATATGCCAGACGCGATCCTCATCGTAGAAAGGTAGTGCAGAGGATCTAACTTTCAGACCACAGTTCCCATGAGCTTCTACCAGGGCCACTATTTTTGTATCCAGCCCCATGATTGCACCGAGGAGAGAAAACTATCCTGAAGGTATTTATATTGTAATTAAGGAAAATAACTTGCCGAGTTTCTTCCCTCGGGAAAGTATCTTTGAATATAGATTTAGTTCCACTGAGGCCCAGCAGTTTCGGGATCTAGCGGAGACCTAGTTTCCTTCGGGCTTCTGCGTCCAACAACTTGGGAACAGTTTCTCCCCCTCCCTTCCTCCCCCCCAAGAGATCCTGCTTGCTAGACGGGCTTTCCCAAATTCTCACAGCTCTAATCTGGATACCATTTAGTGTGACAGCCTCCTTCCCGGGTTCCCACAGCTGGTTAGTGTTTTGAATTCCAGCCTCATGAACTCATATCAGGCTACACGGGCTAATGCTCCGCGCGCAACCTAGAGCAGATATCTTTGATGACAGAGTAATGGAGAGAACTGCGGCGCTTTCTGCGCGCTTATAAATGCTCTGTCATTTGCGGGGTTCTTCAGTTTCTGCTGAGAAATAACGAGCCACAATGCCTCAAAGAGACATTTGAACATTAATGGAAGTGAAAATAAAACCGTTAACGTATGTTTGGTGAAAGAATCGGCCTAACAACCTGCTGCAATGCAAGGACTCTGTCAAATCCCCAAGGTGACAAATATAGCTAAAAATATCACTTAAATTTTCTGTTATTTATTTGTTGAGCTCTTTACTATGGCAACAAGCACAGGACAAAACGTGTCCCTTATTCTTTTTCTCAAAATCCTTCAAACTTTCCTGGAATAAGCAGGATGTTTTAAGTAGTAAGATGACACGAGCTGTCCGGTACCTGGTGCGATGACCACAACACTCTGGTCGAGTCTGATTTGGTCAGTGCTGCTGAATTGGTGCCTTTGACTTGTTTTAGGCCGGTTTTGGAAGCGGCCTCTTTCTGCAGCCACCACCCCCAGTTTGCTGAAGTTTTGGGGAGCACCAGCAGAAGCCCCGACTCCCACACGTTGCATTTGAGAATCCCGTGCTCAGCACTTCCCGAGGCCCCTTGCTCTGAGCTGAATGTCCAGGGCTCAGAACATTCCCAGAATAGTGGCTTTTCAGAAAACAGATTTTGATATGCGACTGAGCTAGATATGCAGAAGCAAGAAAATGTGCAGAGCTAATGTCATTCCTGATATAAACCACAGCAGCTCCACTGATTCTAGGAAGGGTTTAGCAGGCTGTGCCAGCTGAGGAGCTAACCCAACTCCTTTTCACTTTGAGTCTTCAGGTTTTTTTTTTTTTTCCCTGAATTAAATGATGAGAGAGGAGAAAAAAAAACACAAAACAAAAGAACTAAATGCTTAGAATTAAAGCAACAATACATCAAAATGAAAATGATCAGTGGCACGTGTTGAGAGCACGGACGAGCAGTGGGTGGAAGTCGAGCATTTTGTCTGCAATTGTGCTGTTTGGAGTACAATTAGGGAGCTGTTTTACTTAAAATTTATGAGGGTGAAGTTACTCTCAGGGCACATGAGAAACAGGATTTTGCTCTGAAGCATTTCCAAAACACATGAGTGTTTGTTTTCCCTTTGATGTTGACACAACTGCATCCCATGACTTGCCCATGCTAATTAAGTGAGTAGCATTCAGGAATTTGAGTGTGGCATGGATGGGAGGTACCTTGCTTTTGAGGAGAGGAAGTAAGGAAGATTACTTGCTCTGTATCTGTAGATGGATCTTCTTATTTCACATACAAGCCCATTTTGAGGAAAGGCCAAACACCAGAGTCTGTGTTCGGTTTGTGGACAGGTCGTGGGCTAGATTCTCACCTTGTAGGAGGCAGCAGAGATGACCTGTTCTGGGGAGAGGGTGTTATGTTGATTGCAATTTGAGTCAGAGCAGAATTAAAAATTACATTAAACAGGTAAGTTTTTGTGCCCTAAAAGTAAAAATGCTTCTCTCTCCTTTCTGCAGGAAGGTTGAGGTTTCTCCATGTGCTTTCCCCCCTGTAATCAGACTGTTGATTGTGGGTGTCTGTACGTGAGAAATTTGCCCTCAATGCAAAAGTTGGAAATAGGCCTGGAAGGGACTTTCTCATCTATCGGAAGTGGTTCCCTGCGGGCAGGGAGCCTCCTCTGCAATCTCATTTATAAATAAAACGAGCTGTCTGAATTAGGATGTTTGCTACCTGATGTGGAGCAGTTTCAGCATCTTGCTCGTGTGACGCTTCAAAACATTCTCAGTCCCAGGTTAAGTGTAATAGTGCTCGACCTTCTCTGATGTGATCCTGCTGCTATAACATTTTTTTTCTTTTCTTTTTTTTTTTTTTTTAAACCTGGGGATCCTCTAAAACGTTATCCGTCTCCTCAGCATTTACGTCAGAGAGGAAGGAGGTAACTGGTTCCACTACTGAATTCCTGCCAGGAATTATTCAGGCCTTTAGGAAACATGGGAGAGCAAATGTTTACTGACCGTGTAATTAGCACGATGATTTGCTCTGTCTATTGGCCCTTAGCACCATATTTCCTGTCTGAGCAGTGGAAAGCAAAAATATTAGTTGCTGTTTTACTAGAGGAACAAGTGTCTTCCAAATGAACAAATGATCTATTACTAGTCTTACAGACTCTTCCCATGGGAATAGGCATTTTGCTGCTTTTTTTACAGCTAATTTCTTTCATACAGCAGGTTCCCAGACACATCAAATGCCTCACATGTTAAGCTGTTAGTTAAGATTTATAGGCTCTGTTTGTGTTATCAGAGTGAATTACATTAGGGCTGGCAGTGAGGCAGCTTCTCATGGACTCCTGTAAAAATGAATGTGTGTATATATATATATATATATATTTTGATATCTAGTATCTTTCTGAAGAATGAGAAATTCCTAAGACTCCCGTTCACAAGTTTGCATTTCTCAGCAACTGAGGCTTAGGCAGTGAATAGTCTTTTTTGCTTAGAAGGAAAAAGGTTAATGCAAAGCATTGGGTTTTCCATAGACCAAGGCCATTGGGAAGGTTTGGCTTGAAAATCGGTCATGATGCCAGTGTGCTCTGCTGCAAGCCAGAGATTAGCTGAGTCCTGAGAAGCAAATCTGGACTTAGCAGGTTGCACTTTCTACTACCTTTGCATGAGGAGCCTGAGCTGAAATAATGTTCGGGCTGTTCAGTTGCGTGCGGATGGGGTTCGTAGCCTTTATCTGCTCAGTTTTCTCGGTGGCTGTAAGGTGTTTTCTTTGCACTAGCTCAAAACACAGGGGAAAAAAAAGTGAAGTTTAGAGTGGAAGTGAGAACGGTCAAAACAGAATGGAAGTGGGGAATAGAATCCGTGAGACCTCCCAGTTTGTTGGAGCCTCTGCAATGTTGTTTTCGGGAGTGGGGGAGAGGCAGGGGGAGGCTATTGCTTTGGGACACCTTTATCTCTGTGAAAGGAGCCCTCAAGGTCTTCAAGGACTTCACAGTTAACCTGAGGTTTGAGCTGATCCATAATAACAAAATTCAAGTGCTGATACTTCAGCCACTCATCCACACAGCCCCACCGTTTGCTGACTGTTTCCCTCAGGGGAGATTTCACATTTGTGTTTTTTCCAACAATTACACTATGTAGTTCATGACTATTACACAGTCAGTATTTATATATCCTTTAAGTTGCAATAAGACTTCTAGAGTGGGCACATAAAATATTTCAAATCGCACAGCAATTTCTTAGTCATCCTGACAGCTATTGCTGTTGTTTTCAATGCAGTGATAACTGCCTGTTTTTTTTTATGAATGTTTAATCAACATTTTACAAAGGAGAGTAGATTATCTTAGTCACAAATGTCTGGGTTGAAGCAGACTTATTTTCACTTCAGTGCTAAGCAGCAAAGCAGGGAGCAGTTTTTCCGCTCTCCAGTGTGTTTTATCTGTAGTAGAAAGGACCAAGCACTGCTACTCTGCAGCAGTTTAAAACAATTGCTTTTCATCTTGGAGACCTGCTACTGACTCGAGTCATATGTCAAAGCGAATCTGTCTCATTCTCATCCTTAACAGAGAAAGGAATGAGTATCCTGAGCTCCCTTCCCTGCCTGCACTTCATCCAAGTACTGAATTTCAGTGCAGATGGGAGGCTGTGGGTAGCTGTGTTGTCCGTTTAGAACACCCCACTTGACCCCTTCTTGCCTTGTCCTTACCCACTTTCTCGAGGTCCTGATGTGGCAAAGTGTTAAAGCACCTGCAGTATTGCAGGCAGTTTTACTGGAAGAATTTAGCTCACTTGTCCCCAACGTCACCAGGCACGATGCTGTGTTGGACGGAGCTGTGCAGGTTTGCGTAAGGTCTGGGTTTGATGTGTTAGACTGAAGCTATTCTGCTGCAGGCTCAGGTTATTTGCGTAAAATATGAAAATCTTGCCAAGTGCAAAAATAAGAGAAATGAAAATGATGTCTTAACTAACTTATGTGTTTTTTTTTTGTTTGTTTGTTTTTTTAATTAACGATATGATTTTAGGAAAAGCTTTTCCTATTCTTCCTCTGTTTTTCCCCTCTGCTCTTGTCAGGCAATGCCATGTTCAAGGATGCCATTAAAATGAAAATAATTTGAGATCTTGCTTCCCTGTGTTGGGAATACTGTAGGATTCCAGTCTGGCAGTGTTTAGTGTCCTGCTTTAATTTAAACCTGTACTTAAAGTTTTCCACACTGGTGGAAAACAGTTGGGGTTACTTGTGTTTCAAAGTACGTTTAGATTTTTGACTAGTTGGTGGACCAGAGTGAAAAGAAATACTTGATGTTGTTGCAACCTGTGGGAATAATTGGGTGATATAAGAAACTAACAAAAAGTAGATATGCAGGTTTATGGGGGTTATTTGTGTATTATTGGAATGTTTGTTTTGCTGGGACATTTGTGTATTTTGCAGAATGCTTTTGGGGAGCTACAGCACAGCCAGGCCAGAGGTGGATATTCAAAGCATCTCGATCTTAGAAGACCTGGGAGGTAAGCCCAAGTTTCCAGAAGGTCCGTGCCATAACCAGAAACCAAACTTTAAAACCACAGTGTGCGCAAATTTCCAGAGCAAAGTGTCCTACAGATGCCAGGAGTTGGGCAATGCCGGTGGTCATGTCCCCTCTCCTGGGGGGACAGGGCTTGGGCTCAAGGTGTTGTGCAGGGCAAGGCACTTGTAGGTGAGAGGACGGCAGCGGAAAGGGAGGGAGTGCTGAAGGAAGACGGTAGCAGGAATGGGGGGATCTTCTGCTGTTTTCAGGAGAGCTTCCGAGGAAAAGGATAAGCAGGCAACATGAGGAGAGGGACCTCTAGCCGCTCTGTTGCAAAGGGATGAACGCGGCAGAGCCGGCGCGGAGCTGCTCGCTCTTGTCGCGCCGCGTTGGCAGCAGGTCCCTGCAGTGCATCCCTGCCCTGCAGCGAGAGCCGAGCTGCAGCGAGGCGCCGCTCCGCGTGCCAGGCCCCTTCCAGAGGGTGGGAACGGCGCGGCCTCCCTCCTCCCCGGCTCTCAGAGCGCTCCCGGAGCGCTCGTACGCATGCAGTTAGCTGGTGGTCTGCCCGCTGGCTCGCGCGCCGGGCCCTTTCCAGGGGGATGCTCGCATGTGATTCCCATCTCCGGGCTCTCGGGGCCGCGTGCGCGCGCTCCAGCCGCGCCGCTGGGAAGAGCGGAGCTTCGCTCGGGCACCTGGTAGTGCTGCTCTTGCATAGCTGCAGCCCCAAAACCCCCTCGTGTTCGCTAAGGGAGCATAAGCGTTCGGAATAGATTCTAGTTGCCAGCGATAGGAAATTTGTTGCTGTGGCATCTGCTCTGCGGCACGGCTAGTTGTGCTTCTGAAGCCCGGGGCTGCTTGGATAACCTCTGAATTTCTGTATTTGCCAAATTTCTTCATTCATTGTGGGGGAAAAGATTTCCCCCTAATATTTTACCTTGATTAAAATCTCTTAATTTCCTTTCATCTTTTTCTGTGTGTAGATTAGGAATCATGCTGTCCCAGTATGAACAAACTGTTCTTTGGGGCTCCTGGGTGTTTCACTCACATTAATAGTAATCTTGCTTCTGTTTTGGGGGGATTTTTCTTCTCTGCTACAGTGGGCAATAAAAGAAATCTTAATTTTTCCTTAATCTATTAGCCATGTGTTTACTAGTTTCTTTACACTATTTTAGCGCTGTACATAGCCTAGGGATTGTGTGTTTTTTATCATCTAAAAATTCCTTTGCATGTCTCTTGTTTGCCTCTTCCATGATTTCAGATTTCATCCTCGCACTATTCACTTCTATCTGTGTTTCAGTTTTCTGTTTTTTTTTTTTTTTTTTTTTTATTAACTTCTCGCTTCATTCCATGAATAGGAGTCAAAATGCACGAAAATGACTTTACTCGAAGCAAATGGAAACCCACCATTCTTGCAAATATTCTGGATGGACCTGTAACTACAGCTGCAAGATGCAGCAGTTTCTTGGCCTCCTAATACAGGGAAGGAGGTTTGAGCAGTGTGAGCATTGCTGGAATTCGGAAATGAGCAGAGTGGAGCATAGCTGGCCTTAAGGGGAGAGCACTAGTTTGCTGAATCTCTATTTTCAGTTCTTTGCTCTGGTGTAAATTGGTAGTTAATTTTAGGTGAATCATATAATCTGTCTGCTTTTATTCTTTAAAAAAAATATATATATTTTTTAAAAAAGAATATTTTTTCTTTTCTCTCATCTGCAGTGTGTCTGCTTTGACTCGATGCTTGTTTACATGTACCATATCTATCCCTGCCTGACTGTCATCAGCTGCAGTCTAGTTAATTACTCCGAGATAAATAGCATTTTTATGGCAAGTGCTTCTTGAGATGAGAAATTACAGCCTTGTAAAAAGCTTAGGCTTTCAGGGCTAGACTTTGGAAAACCTCGAGATGTGCTGTCTGGAAGACAGAAATGTTTCGGTATCAGCCAGGATGTCTCTGAGCTCTTGCCATACTCGCTCTTTTTTCGGTCTTGCAGCTACATCGAGTGGCTTCTTTCCGATTTTATGAATGGCTCGTCGTGTTACGCGCCCTCATAAAGGTCCTTTCATGAGCTGCTCCCTCTGTTCTTAAGGCATTTATGGAGGTTAATTTGGGGAAAAAATTCTTTGCAATACACGACATTTTTCCTCCATTATACTTCAGCTGTGCGAGATTTATGTGGAAAGATTACACATAGCATCTTATTCGTAAGAATACGGACACTCCTTCACACAGCCGGAGCGATGACAATGTAGCCTTTCTGCGGGGGAAGCGCTCTGGCTACTCAGAGCAAATTACATCATGGGACCCGAACCAGTTTTTATCAGAATCCCAAATCGACATAACTAATTTGCAACACTTCTTAGGCTGTTTTCAAATGTGCATTAGCGGAAGGCCAGATGCACAGCTCTGAACATTGCTGACTTGGCTGCTCTCTTTTGCTTTTACCTCTCTTACAGAGTTTCTGGTAACATAAACATTTGCAGCCCAAACCTAGAAAGTCTTGTGGGAAATCAAACCCACTTTTTTTTTTTTTTTTATTTGTCTTTCAGCAGCAGTTTGCTCATCCTTTTTTTTTTTTTTTTTTTTTTTTTTTTCCCAACATGTTAAAAGATGTAAATATTAATAATATTTAATTATCAGA
>JAWLRI010000928.1:1785315-1853903 GCA_034781795.1 Crypturellus tataupa | reverse complement strand
CTCAGTCTTGTTATAAGGAAGGAATTGTTATAGAGAATTAGTGTCTGTAAATTTCTGTGAAAGTGCTTATTAAGGTACTAAAAATTACTTATTTCTACTACTCTAGAAGTTCTCATTAAGATGCTATAAAAAGGTAAGTATCAACATTTCTTTCTCCTCTGTGTTTCTTGAGTACGAATGCCTGGCTCTTATTTCTCTTAAAAATAAATGAAAAGCATTCAGATTGTGCATCCTCATACTATATTTTAATGGTGAAATGGGAAGTTAGTATGAGAAGCTTAGGAAAGACAAGTTTTTAAAAGCCTCTTTCAGTGATTCCATTAGCTCTTTGAAGAGTGCTGTGGTCTATCTGCTGCCACTGTGAGTTGTGTTAGCAGTCAGGGAAAGCCTTAGGTTCATTAAAAAAGACATCTGAGCATGTAGCTCAGGTGTGTAGAATGTGGAGTCTTACCAGTCTAAATCTTTGTCTCACCTTAAATTCCTAAATCACATCACTTAAGTGTTGATGTTTGTGTCTGAGTAGAGATCATTCTATGCATATTTCAGAGACCCAGGCCTATAGAGCTTGGGAGTAAAGTTAAGCATTACTTATGCCTATGTATTTAAGTAATCTAGAGATTATGGCCTTAGTTTTCAGTCACTTGCTTTGAGAAACAGTGTGCTCTTTAGATGTGACAAAGGGTGCTTTGATTTCTGTATGCCTATCCAGAGGCTGATTGGTCTTAATTTCCTTTCCAAGGGTCTGTGGTGATTTAAATCCTTTCCAGGCTCTTCTCCAGATATAGTGGAAGTCTGTGATATAGATTAATCTGTTTTGACTAATTTCTTTGTTAAGACCTTAATTGAAATGAGTACCTCATAACTCACTCGAAGTTTTGCTCTACGTGAGTTGCGGTAATGTATCTCATAAACACTATTTTCTCTTGTCTTGGGATGCTTTTTATGCTTTTTCTCTGTTGAGTGGTTGTTAGTCATCCTGTGATAACAGGTGCATGGCTTTGTCATTATTGAAACATGACTTGTGTTATTTCTTTGGGCTCCCAGTGTATTTCTAGAATAAGGTGAGGCCTCTCCCATTAGTGAGTAATCTAAGCTTTTATTAGTTATTGCAGACAGCAATTGTTTGTAACAGAAGAACGTGTTTTCACTGAATGTATTTAAATAGACATTTAAAAATGAAGACTCATAAATCTTTCCTCTAACTTTCCACAGGGAAGTAGCATTGCATAATGAAAATGTCAACACCAAAAAAGAGACAAAGAAAAGAAATGACCTCTTTATCCCACGGTATCATGAAGCAATAGAATTAGAGGAGGAAAAGAAGGTAATGCCACTTAAGCTTTTTCTACTAGAGTAATTTATATCCGCATTTCAGGTATGAAGATCTTGTATTCAGGATGAAAAATACTGCAGTTGAACAGAACTGGTTAAGAATTAATAGTTTTCTCTTCTGTTTTACTGTAAGCCCGGTAAAATAATAGCATAAGCTATGAATTGTGTGGCAGAGTATATATTCATACCTTTATTTTACAGATGCATTAAAGTGGATTGATTCATAATCATAACTCATCTCAGAATTCATAGTTTCAATATACATTAAAATATATATAGAATATATACCTATGATACTGTTTTGGTTTCCTTTAAAATATAAACTGAATAAATACAATATTTTGCATGTTTTTGTGTTATGTGGCAGAATTTTGGAATCATTAGGCGTACTTGTGGCGGGAAAGTTAGGGTACAGACACTTTTTTCTCTTAATGAAATGTTTTATTTTTGTGTTTGTGTATTTATATTTTTGGAGATTGTGTTAAAAAGACATTGTACTGCTAATTCCAACTGTACTTTTCCCTTTTAAGTTTTCCATGCATCTTGCAAGATTTATTTAAATCTTATGTATGAGAAAATGCTCTTCTATTTGTACGTTGTCACTGTAAAGAGTTGTAAGGTGAAGGAGATAGAAACCATCAGTTTGAAAGGGTCAGTGATAGAAGAAGAGGCAGCATCATTTTACATATTTCTGAGCAGTAAAGGTAACCGGTTGGATTTTCATTACTCGGTGAATAGTCAGTCCTTAACCAGAACAAAGGACAGGACTGTCTGCAGCTTTGAAAGCACAGGCAAATAATTTTGTGCAGGTTCAGAAAACATACACTTATATATAGCCATGCTGTGGCATTTGTGAAAAATGGAATATGAAGGTTTTTTTATATGTAGACATAAAGTTGATTGAAAAATAAATCACTGTGCTGAGGTCTTGTGTTAGTGTAGCATAAACCTGCAAAAGTTGTCTGAGGTGTCCTGGCATAATGGGTCTCTACTGTAAGCCTCTATTGTGAGCTACTGGTTATTTTACTTGGGATGCTCTCAAACTATAATTAATGAGAAAATTAATTCCTTATCTCATGCAAAGGGCATAGGACTATGCAGTGACATGAATGGATAGAACTGCATTAGTGGGGGGCCACTGTTTTCTTGGCATATGATCAGATGTGCTATAATAAGAGGTCTTAATGTGGGGTCTTAAAGTCTCTATGACTTCCCAACTTTTTAAACCTAACCCCTTTGCCTCAAAAAAACAATTCAGTTTTTCCCAAGTATGTAGAGCTGCCTTTAACATAAGGGGAAGATGGGAGCAATCACATAAAGGGATATGCAGCAAGGATTACAAAAGAACAGAGATGAGATGGGTGCTCTTATTGAGGAAAAAGCAAAGCAAGAGACTAGATAAAGCCAGGAAGGAGGTAAGAGTTGATGACTGTAGGCAGGAAGTGGTATAAAAGAAAAGGGTAACTAAGTTTGTGCATGTAGATAGAAGAAAAGTGTTTATTTTTCTATTTGGATTTAAGGTCAAATAAAAAAAGTGGTGAAGGAATGTTGCTTCTTATTTTCATATTACATGAAATATCGCATGGCAGTATTCTCTTCAGATTTGATAACGGTCAGTAAGTGAAATTTTAGTATAAAAGAAAAACTATCACACCATATACTCTGTAAAGTATGATTTGGGATTTAACGTGGTAACTGTAAAGATTAGCTATGCATTATTATTACATGGACACATTAAATGAAGCCATGCAATATTAGCAAACATAACCTTTGTTTGGCGTCTGGATTTGCTGGATTTGAGGACTGGATTTGCTTGTGTCGAAGAAAGAATAAATGCTAATTTGTGCTTCTTGTTGTCAAAGAATTCATGATATTTATCTTCCTGTAGACCCCCAGATTTCTGATAAAATTTGAATTAACAATGCAACCTTTTGATTCAAGCAGCAACAGAGCAGTAACTTGATCTATTTATAGTATGCCCTGCTGCTCCCCTCCACAAAGTTTGTGAGAATTTGATATCAATGAGACTATATTGGTCAAGTTTGGCTAAGATTAGCAGGTTCAAAATTGTCACAGGAGGATGACTGGTCTTGCATGCATAAAAGAGATAGCATGTTCTGGTGATCAGGCTGCCAACTGCAACATTTTTAGTCATCAATTGATTCTGTTTCAGAATCACAAACGTTAAACAGCTATAATTGTATGCTTATTACAGTGTGTCTCCTGGGGAAAGACCAGGGTTTTCTTTCTGATCTTACCATGAATTTTTATGTCTCAGAATTTTTAAATTTCTTTTGAATTTGAATATTCGTAAGTTAGAATGTTAGAATGTTGGATTTTAATGTAGTATGTATATATGGATATATAATGTGTTTTTATTCTACAATAAAAACTAACCCTCCCAATCTCTTACTCCACCCTAGCTCCTCTTTCTTTTTTTTTTTTTTTTTTTTTGAATGTGAGGGGGAAAGGGAAATTCATATAAGTAGTTTCATGATTGAAAAATAAAAGGAGACTTTCAAGTGGTAGTGTCAGCAGAATACAGCATTTCCTATTCACACGAAGGCTAAAAGTTTGTAATGATTCTAGAAGAGTTTGAAGACTTACAAAAGGTAAGTCCAGTGGGTATTCCTCCGTGTGTATGAATGACATCTGGCTCGGGATGTTCCTATGCTGCTAATGGGTAAAAGCGAGGAGATGATTAGAAAGAAATGTCTCCTCAGCTTGTGCTGTCCTTATGCTTGTCTGTAAAACATGTGACATTTAGAGAGAAGGTGTTGGCCTAGATGAACATTTGGCCAGTCATTCTCTATGACTGTTTTCATGTGTGGGGCTTAGACTTTTTAGCTTGAGTAGGGCTGTCATGGAAAGAAAAGAGCTATAAGAAAGAAAAAGGTTGTGAGAAGGAGCAAGAAAAGTAATTTTCTCCATATAGGTGCAGATGTAAGGAAAGGTCATGTGCAAAACTTGTCCTCGTTCCTGAATCATTCCAGACAAAGAACTGTAGACTGAGATTTCACTTGGTAGCACTACTAGTACACTATTAACAAAAATGATCACAGCTTGGAGAGACGCTGCCGCTTTCTCATTTCTTCATTAATACTGATGACTTCTAGGTAGCCTTGCTTTGATGAATACCTCTGAGGCTGACATGAAGCAAGAATTTCTGAGCTGAACATGTGTCAAAAATGGTGCACTGCTGAGAAAAAGGCAAGTGCTGTATTGACATGCACACATAGAAGTAAAAAATGAAAAATGTTAGAAATTATATTTAGTGCTACAGAGAGCAGACCTAGCTGGAGCACGGTGTCTCATTTAGAACATTTAAATTCAAGAGAGATACAGACAAATTAGAGGTAGGTCATAGAAAGATAATAGAACTGATGAAAGTTTTAAAGAATGTATGTAAATGGAGAAGATGGATGAATTTTATTTCAAGTGAGAGTCACTGTAGTGGTCTTCAAACAAAAGCTTGTTGAAGAGAGGGAAGGAATAATTTGGTTTCTATAGCCACCTATAATCAGATTTACCTAACAGAAAGATTTTACAGAAATCCTAAATATTTCTTACTAATAAATTGCAGATCTCAATTGCAAGTGAGTTAAGAGCGATGTAGAATTTCAGAATGTTGTGCACATGTGCTATTATGATGATTACACTTGCTAGCGTTTTTTGGGGGTGTCTTGTTTGCTTTTAAGTACAAAAGGCATATTAGCCTGCGAAGGCTTGAATTTGTGAATCGCATTGTGAATAATCCCTTGAATAAAATTTTTAATCCTTCCTCTATATGCTGTACCTATCATTCCCATTTTTAAAAATACTTAACTACTGTTAACTTTTCCTTATAGAAAAAATCGGAGAAAAATTCTGTTGTAGATCAGGCAAATGTATGCAGAAAGTTTCACCTTGTATGTCATACTAGTGGCTTCTTGCAAAAAAGAATTTGCAGATTATTTTTCCTATACTTACCAGGAATTCATTGTTTATATTAAGGTAAGTCTTGGCCTGCTGTTGACTCGTATGGATTAGGAAACTCTGAAAGAAAAAAGGTGAAATGCACACGTGAGATAAACAGCAAATTCCAATTATGCCATAAAGATGTACTGAGATTTAAAACTTGTCTAAGCCTCTCATTTTTGTCGACATTGAGAATTAAAAGACTTTTTTTTCCCCTTTCATTATTACGAATTTGAGAGTTTTTGGCTCTTGGACTCTGCTATTACAATTTGGAAAAAAAATGCTCTTATTAGATGAGATTACATCATTTATTAAGTATTATTTGACAAATAGCCTAGTAAAGACTAAAATCTTATCTTGTAATAAATATTATATTAAATATTATATTAAAACAGCTCCTGAGACAACATATACTTATTATTGGTTTAATATCACTACAAAACTGGATTTTAATATACCTAGTATAACTTGTAAATAATGTTTTTCACTGGGTCAACTGCAGTATTGAGTATGTTTGAATCTCTTGTCTCCAGCTAATAAAGATGCATCAAAAGTTAAACTGATGGATTCTTGTGTAGTGTTTTGGAAATCTTACTTATCATTTTAGTACTAAGGATACAAAGGTGACTTTGCTTTGTTATAAGTTTTTATTAATGAAATCTTGGCAAATCCTGGCAGATGGAAATATTCTGTGAGGGTTTCACCCCACACTAATTCAGTAAGCATTTTTCACTATAGCGCATATATATATATATATATATTTATTTCTTATTTATTTCTTCTCTGGGGGTTTTTCCATTTCGACATTTCTTGACACTTGCTAAGTGAATTGATAAGTGATTGGATTTGCATCAATACTTGCTTCATAAGCACATGGCTTTTGTGGTGCCATCCCCTTCATATTGAATTGGCAAAATGAGTTCAATATCTGTAACTCCCATGGTGATCATTACACAAAGTCCATTAGCTTGTGGTCTGTGTGATTGGAGATCACTCTAAAAGCTCTTTCCTGCACTGCAATCAGAATATGCTTTTTAAAAGCTATGAATACTGTAGGGCTTTTGCAAGGCTTAAGTATTTCCTTTAAAGTTTTTGATTTTACTAGTAGTGTCAGTCACCATGTATGGATAAGTTATGTTTTTTCTGAATATTTGGGGCTTTTATGTCACTGGGCAATAGATAAAGCAGAATGAATTTCTCATGTCTCTCTTTTTTTTTTTTTTTTTTTTTTCCCTTCCTTTGAGTTTATTTCAGGTTGTCCAAAGAAATTTTTTTTTGTTAAAAAAATGAAAAGAGAACATTCTAGTGTGTGTATTTTGGAGAGCGTGATAAAGAAAGCCTTAGTAAGACTAATGATTACCTGAAATACTTGTCTTTTACTTGTGAAACTTAACCCTTTTCATCATCAATCAGTCAACAGTGGCAGGTAGTGACCATTAGGTGGATTCATTAACACCCTGCAGTCTTCTCGGACAAGGAGAGCCACATCTGTCTTCATTAGAAGTTTGCTAGCTGCCAGCAGTGAACAGATGGGTCATTATGGTCTACATCGCCCTCCGGGCATAGCTGGAGGACGGGCAAAGTCGTCCTATGCAGGATGCAGGTGCATAGTTACTTTGCAGGTACAGAGCAAAATATTTACAGTTACTCCCATAACATTAGCTGTTATCCTCAGATGAGACAATTAATTTCTGTTGGTTTTATTTTTATTTATTCTATCTCATACTACTAAGAACATAAGAGTATGGCTAATACAGGCACTTGAATTATTTACGAATACTTCATAAAAATATTAATGTATAATACGTAGCAATGCTGAACTATTAATATTTTCATTCAAATTCTACATGTTGATTTCGCCATCTCATTTTCTTCTTTATGAGCAGAATATTTCCTATATATCATTCATAATCCTTTTTACTGGGAAAAGAAAGCAAAAGCATTTATTGAATCGGCAGTGCTGTTAACACTGTATGGGTTCAAAACCTCTTCGAGAGCACAGTTGAACATATTTTGAAAAATACTATGTCTTAACTATTCACCACTTTCAAAAACCTTGTTGAAAAATTTTGCAGTAGTTAAGTGTGTACTTGGAATGTAGCAGCATTTTAATAGTTTGTACCAATGGAGAAAGGCTACCCTTCCACTCACTGCTTTGAGAAGGTGTTGGTAAATTCCAAACTTAACTACCCTCCTAACATCCTGGTATTCGTGGTCACAGTCCTGATTACAACAATATCAGCTTTTATTTTGTATAAAGGAAAAGTAGGAGACCAAATATATGTTGCTGTGTGGATGTTATTTCTTACAGATTTTCTTGTTGTTGTTTTTTTTTTTTTTGAAATAAATATACAAGTCAGATTGTTGGGTTAATAAGAAGAAATATGAAGTTTTTATACCAAATGCCACCTAGTTCTGTTACTTGAGAATATGGGGGTTGAATAGTTTGTTATAGCAATGCTAGCCAGGATTTCTCTCAGTGGCTTTTTTTTTTTTTTCCTTGGCTGAATTCTAAGCATGTCCTTTTTTCAAAAAATTGAAAGTAATTAAAAAAATTCTTTTGGTGGTGCTTGAAATTTCACATGAGGAAATTCAGGCAAGAAATGTAGTATAATTTAACTTAAAACATCTGAATGGTATGTCATTTGCAAAGCAAAATAATTAGTATCATAGAAAATTAGAACAGTCCTTCAGACTTGAACTTTCTGTTCTTCTGGGATTATTGTTATTATTTTTGTCAAATATATTTTATGTGATGGTAGAATAGTAATAGTGGCATTGACAGATCTTCATCTCTGTTGCATCTTGCACTGTTTATGTGCACTGTAAACTGAGGTGAGCTTTTCAGAGTTAAACTTTCATTTTCATTCTGAATTGAAATTTTTTTTTACAGGTGTGTGACTGTCAACCCTACTATAGCTGAGCTTATATGCATATAGTGGTATAAGTTAAGAATAACAGGTGTAAGTTGAAACATAGGAGGTTTAATCTCCATCTGAGGAAGAACTTTCCTCTGAGGGTGACAGAGCCCTGGCACAGGCTGCCCAGAGAGGCTGTGGAGTCTCCTTCTCTGGAGATCTTCAAAACCTGCCTGGATGCCACCCTGTGCCACGTGCTCTAGGTGGCCCTACTGGAGCAGAGGGCTTGAACTAGATGATCTCTAGAGGTCCCTTCCAACCTTAAACATTCTATGATTCTGTGAACAGTTTTTTTAAAAAAAAAGAAAAAAAAGGATATAAGGCCTACACAAGCGTCCCATAATTTTTTTGAGGTGTATTTGGGATGTAATACAACCTTTGCCAATCTTCACTTATTTGGACCTGACTTAAGGAATTCCTGTCTCTCTTTCCCAGCACTTTCTCGCCCAGTATTTTATTGTGCCTCTGTAACTGAAGGGGTGCAAAATCAAAAGTGTATTTTAGGGGTGGGAATGAGCAATGGGAGGGCAGATCGAGCATATTGGTAATCCATGCTCTGAAGTGAGCAAGAGCTTAGCTCGCTTTCCTCCAACAGCACAGTGTGCAAGGTAACCTAATTTTAGGGAGTCATCACGTATTTGTTTAACTTGCTGTTTAAATATCCCTTTATTAGTATTATTTTTAAAAGTACATCCTGACTCTCTGCCCCCTTCAGTATGATTGAATGTTGTGTAGCTGGAGATAGAGATAACTGAGATAAATGTGTGGAAACACATTTTATATCCTGAAAAGGGTTAATTGAAAACCAAATAGTGTCAGTAGAGATGTATTATAAATAAATAATACCTATATCAAATCCAAGAGCAGCACTGATTTTCATGAAATCTGATTTACTGGACAAAACTTACTCTTCATTTAAGCATTTTCATAGTAATGGGACTTTATTATTACACAGGATTTTCGTTTCTTTTGATTCTCATAATAAATTGAACTCTTGCCACTTTAAAGCTGTTTTCAGAGTTCAAGTGCGGTGCAGCACTTCAAACTTTCAGCACAGCTTAGTGCTCAGCTTCCTTTTAAATGGTGGTTGGCAGACAGGACAAGAACAACTAGTAGCTTTGTGTTCTTGACTGTAAATAGGTTTTCTTTTAGTGTTCCCTCACTCCCCCGAGGAAACTAGATGCTGTAGTGCCACAAAAGCTATTGTGTCTCTGTTCACAGTTTAGGACAGATAGTAATTTTGTCCGCTTTTTTTTTTTTTTTTTTTTTTTTCCCCAACATGTTAACAGATGTAAATATGAATCATATTTCATTCTCAGACTTCTTACAAAAATACACTCAGAACCAAAGTTTGAGTAATAAAAAAGTTTTGGACGCTTCTGCAAACCACGATGAAACACCCTATCCCCAAACGAGTCGAGGCTTGGCTTGCACACCTCTGTCTGAAAAGGAGAGGGGAAATCTTTGGAAGAGCGTTGCTGTTTATTTGCCCGTCTCCTTCCCAGATGAGCGGCGCTGATACATTTGTGGATGCGCATAGACGGATGCGTGTGTGTGCGTACTGAGGAATACAGTTTCCTGTCTTCCTTATCTTCCCTGTCTGTTCTGTATGACTGAATAACAGTGTAGACATTTTTGTGGTTTTAATGGCTAAAATGACCTGAGATTCGCTGCTTGCAGCCAGGCTCTTTCTCCCTCCTACTCCATTCGCTTCAAACGAGACTCAGGGTTGGACTCCGAGCTTGATCCTGCAGCAGTGAATTCAGGATGTGCTGGTGATCTGGGGCTGCGTACGGGCTGCAGAGTCTGGTTCGAGTTAGCGTATCGGCCCGTAAGAGGGAAGCGGGGCTGAGCGGAGTGTGAGGCTCGTTTGAGTTATTGGAAGCGATCTTGTTAGCTGCAGGCTTACTGAAGCGACCTCCAGGACGGGACGCTTAGATGAAGGTCGAAATAGATTATTTGCTTTGGTTCATGTTCTCAGGATGGAGGGCTCCATAAAAGACTAATAAATGAAGCAGGGCCAGGACCAGAGTCTGCGCACGGGCCCGTGGTTGCTCGTGTTTCTTTGCTTGCAGTTAGGCAACCCTCCTCGTGCACTTGCCTGGAATACTGCTGGGAATGCCCTGGGAAGAGGATGGGCTGGAGGCAGTGCCCAGCGGGCAGTGTGGTTAAAGATGCCCTGTTTTGGGAGGAGAAATGATGTTTATGTGGACGTGAGCTGTGCTGTGCAGCCTTTAGTCCTCAGGGCTAGGGAATAGGCCCGACCCATTTTATTTGGTGATGTGGAGCTACTGATGCCCTCAGTTGAGGTGTATCCTGGTGTTCTGGTTCTGCGTCCCCTCGGGTGTCAGCAGCCCGGATACCCACGTTTAAGGGCTTAGCTTGGGTACTGTGAGCTGGACAGCTTCAGTCTCACCTGCTGGAAGTATCAGCCGCTCTGAACAGAGAGCTCTTGGTGTGGGCTTAATTAAGCACGGCCCGTTTGACTTAACGGGGTTTCGATTGTAATGGGTTATTTTTTCTGGCCCCGGGCCAACGCGGTGGAGGTTGCTCATTAAGTGTGAGCACTCGCTTTGCTTTCATCCCCCTTCAGTTCACAAGCATCTCGCTATTGCATGTGGCCCGGCGACGCTGAAGGATTCTTGCTTCCTCCGTGGGCTTTGCGTTTGCTCTAAATGCACAGCAAGGACCATAGTCCGTGGCCGGGCGTGCAGGAGTATTGCAGGGCTGAGGAACTTGGGATCTGCTTGGAAATGAGCCTTTAATTGCCATGAGACTTAATGAAATCTCTTCCAGGAAGAAAAAGGCATCGCTGTCACTTGGGGTAAATGCCCCCAAGGGATTTCTTGTGCACATCTCTCTCAACAAACAAACAAAATCCAAAAGCTACCCAAACTGGCACACTGAAAAATATTTTCTGCCCAGTTATACTCTTTGCATGCCTGAGGCAAAGCCGTGTGTGCTGTGCCTTAAAGTATCAGGGGAAAAGAGGAGTGGAGGTGACAATGATTCACTTGTGCTGGAAATGCACTTTTTGCTTCCTTTTCAGGAATACTTTAGAATATATAACTGCACAAAGAAATTGAGGTAGCAGAGAGGTTTTAGTCTTCCTAGGTTGGTTTTCTGGACACGAGGCGCAGATGTGAGGGGTGGCAATTTGTCCTGCCTATTCATGTAGTAAAGCAGAGTAGAGCAAGTGTGTCCTGCAAGTGTAGCAAACCAGAGCGGAGCAAGTTTTCTTTGATGGCAAATTCCAGTATTCTGGGAATGCCTGGGACACCCCAGGCTTTATGTCATAAACTGAGTCACTTGAGGATTTTTCCGCTGAAACTGCAAAACGTCCCTATAGAGAGATCTCTTGCTGGTGTTTGCTTTGTGTGTACCAAGAACAAACAAGCCAGAGGAACATGTGGTCAGCGTGATGGTGAGACCTTGAAGTGAAGAGAAAAGCCAAAATGAGTGTAGACGTGATCAAAGCTTTAGCCTAACGCGGACACTGAGGGGACTTTTCCAGAATTTATGGGAAATCTATTTAGGATCTTACATTACCAGGAAAGCTTTCAGCTCAGTAAGAAGGATGCTAAATGCATGTTTATGATAAAGAAGAAGTTGACAGTGGGGCCATAATTTCTCCATCTCTTCTTTGTTAGTTTGCGAGTTAAGTGTTGCAGCAAAACTGTTCTGGTTCTGTGTGTAGTTTGTGTAGAGTGGTGTTTGTTTTGGTGTTTAATTTGTAGTCCTCTTACAGGTGGGCTTGAGAGGAAGGGGAGCAGACAAGGAAAAGTAGGTGAAGGCTCTTTTCTGAAAACCCTTGCCAACTGAGAGGAATGGGCTCCCAAGCTGCCTAAATCGGTTTTTATAGGGAAATATAAACTCCTTTCACTGTGAACTGGAAGAAATAGTACCTCAGCAATGTGATTCTTAGTCATCGTGTTTTGCAAGACAGCTTTTATGGAGCTTTTGTAATAAGTCTGTGCCCAAATGTGAGGACTATTCTTATATTCTCTTTTATTCTTATTTTTGCCTATGAATAACAGGATAAAATACTCTTCTTCCTCTATAGAAGAGCTATGTCTTTACATTTCCTCTTTTTTAACTTGCTATTTCAAAGGCAGTGCTTTCCCTATCTGCATAGTTTTTACCCTCTCTCCAAAATGAATGATGGTTCAAGCAATCAGAGCATGGCTCAGAAGAGCTTTTCCTGCAGTTAGGAGGTTTCTGTCAAAAATGACAGCAGCAGTGAAATACAGAATTTGTTAAGAACTAAATGATGATCAAGAAAAATGACTATGCAACATCAAGTTGGTTTGTACTTGAATATAATGTCTAGAAGGAAACTTCTAGTGACTTCTCGGCATTATTGATTTGTATGGAAGTTGCTAGAGTAACTGAGACAGTAGTTTATAAGCTGATACCATATGTGTTTGGGAAGCACTCTCTACATTCTTTTATTGGCTTAAGGATTTGCCTGATGTACAAAGAAGTAAAAAAAATTCTTCAAAAGGAAGTGTGCTTAGTAAGGATGTAAATTATACTCTCTCCTTTTAGAATTTAATGGAATTGCTTTTTATTTATTTACTTTTTTAATTGGTCCTGGAACTTTAGAAGTTTTAACAATGGAAGTTTAATTCCTCTAGAATGACTTGGAAGAGAAGATGTCAAACTCAGGGTGAACACTTTTCTCTTGGCAGCATCCCAAAAGCTGTGCAGGAAACTCTTTGATATACTCAAAAGTTGCTGCATTCCCAGAGTTTATTTTGTAATGAGACAAAAATTTCTCTAGGACGCGTTTTTGTCCAGGATGATGTTCCTCTGAAAATAAATCTCTTCAGTGGTGATATAGTCGAGCAGGATGGGTTCTAACTTTTTATTTCTATTTATTTTAAGGCTCTTCAGCAGATTAACTTGTTTACGGGAGGCAATAAGGCTTAGGGAAAGATTATATACCTTAAAAAAAATCCAAATAATAGCCAGGCCAAGTAGTGCCTACCCTTTCCACCACCCAATAGGCCGGACAACGTGAAAGCTGCTCTTTAAGAGCCTAGTGGTAGTGATAGGGAGAACTGGGGTCCTTTGCCAGGGCTGTGCTCCTGTGTAGGAGGGAGCAGAGCAGATGTGCTGACGTGCGCTTCCTGGTATGCGCTTCATCCCCCTTGTGTTGCTTCACCAGGAAATTTTATGGAGTAAGAGGTATCCACAATTTCTGATTCTTTTATATTAAATATTATTCCTTTAGTAAGTTGCCTGCCAAAACGTCCTGCCTCAAGGAAGAAAATTTTTCTTCTTATCCTCAGAAAACACAAAATCTTTGCTTGTTGTGTTGGAAGGCTTATTTTATTACAGAAAGTAACTTTGGGTGGTGTGACTGAGTTCAGCCCTCATTGCAGTCATAAAATCCTGTTGGTGGATACCTCATGGCAGAATCTAGCTTGGTGGGGCTCATGCAAGCTTTTTCTCTAAAATCCTTACTCAGCATCTGTTCCTGAACATCTGGCAACCCTTCCACCTACTTTGTGAGAGGGGTCCCGTAAGGGGGATCTTCTGCAGAGCTGAAACCTTCTTTGATTCTGTCTTCCTTTCTTGAAGACCCCAAGGGACTCCCAGATTTCTTTCTTGAAGACCCCAAGGGACTCCCTTTGTGCTCTATCTGGTTTGCTTCCATGAATGTGCTCCCTTGAGCCCCTGTGGCGCTCAGTAGCTGATGTCACCTTAAATCTAGGATATTACATCATTGAACCACCTTCCCCTGCTCTTTGGGCTTCACAGCTCCCACTTCAGGGGCCTGACCAGCTGCTGAGAGACTTCAGTTTTCTCTATATAAGTTTTTTTTCCCACATGCTGCTCTGTGACAGGCTCCAAAGTGGGTTAACCTGCATGTTCTCTGCAGGGTCCCAGGAGCTGGCTGGTTGGGAACACCTCTGGCAAGGCTCTGTGTGAGCTAACAGGACTTCTCCATCTCCGATTACTGCAGTTCCGTTATTTGCATAGGCAGAGCCAAGTAGCCCGTGCGCGTCATGCCAAACCCTCTTCCATTCCCCAGGGTTCATAAAAAGATCCAACCTCTCGTTCCTAGAGTTGTGTGACATTCGGGCAATTGCAGGGAAAAATACTGAAGGGAGAAAAGGGTATCCTGATTACAGCTGGGTAGAATTTTACATATTTCTTTTCTATTAGAAATGCAAATTTAAGCTAATTGAAGCCTTTATGGACTCATTTAAAATTCCCTACATTGTTTCAAGTGAGCAGGAAAGAAAGGGACTATTTCGTGTTTCATGTTTTTTAGACAATATTTAGCTCCTTTTTTATACAGAGATATAATATATAATATATAAGTCTAGATTTGGAGAAAAATCAAAAGCCCCAATAGACCACAGGTTTTAGTCTGCAGTATCTGCAATACTATCTGTTTTGATAGCAATAAATGTTTCTGAGCTTGTGGCCTATAGGATGGTATATTATTTAATAGTCAAATGTGAAGTTCCCTGTGTAGTTCTCGACATATTTAAAGAAGAGACAGGAATCTCCATGGAGTGATTTGGATTCCTTAAGTTGGATGATGGTGCGAAACCTCCAGCCTCCCACCTGACGTGACTTGTTTCTGTTTGAGATGGGTTTGCAAATGGTTCCCTTTAGCGAGCATCTGTTCTGTGAGGAATCCTTTGGGCTACTGGAAGTTTGAGCTTTTAAATCTTGACTTCTTGAGGAAACCTCAAGTCCCTTCTCTTGTGTAAGAGTGCTGCTAGGCTGGTCTTGCTAGTAATAAGAAAGTAAAGTGAGATCTTGATCATGGTGCACATTCCTATCTGCACGGGATTCACTTATGTCTTAAAAGCACCCCATGGACAGCGTGCTGAGAATTGAACATGAACACTTGCTTCATGGTATTTATATGCTTAATTTATCCATATAAGCTATTCATTTTTCCTAATGTGCCCTCATGAACACACAGACCTTTTCCTTTACAAGTTTCAGGCTTTACTGTTTATTACAAGCTTATATCTAAGGCCCAGTTTAGGCCCCAGTGTAGCATAAAAAGAAAACCTAAGCCAAGACCCTAGGGAAGCAACCAGCAAGTTCTAGTTTTTTGGGGTTTTGGTATCAAGACTCCTCAAAGTTGTTTATGATCTTTTTAGTCTTTTCTACAACCTAATGATCCATCAGCCAAGTGAAGGATGGCTTCTTTACAGATGTCTTTCCTTACTCTTTTGGTTATTGAAATAATTTTCATAATTATAATTTTATTATAGTTTTCATAAATCTTATTTGAAATATTTAAGTCTTTTTCAAAAAAAAATAAATTTATATTTTAAAAGTATATGGATGGATATTTTTTGACCAATGCTATTGGATGTTTGTTTGTTCCCTAACCATTTGCTCAGGTATTTGATACAGAACACAAAGTTGTCTACATGTTGGCATTAATATTATACAGTTGTATTGTTTCCACTGTTATGCTAGTGTTTAGTGCAAAATCTTTCCTTGTCATAATGTTCTTACAAGCAGAGATGAATATGAAAACCAAAGCTTAACGGAGATTTTATTAAGAAAGATTGCTATTAATGAAGTATTCTGAACCTTTAAATTGAAAAGCTGCTGAAAGTTTTGCAAATATTTGCTAAGGTTAAAATGTGGCACGGTGATTTCTGATTAAACATGCATCCTTGACCAGCAGCAGAGCAATAATTCCTATCTAATTTTCCGTTACTGTTCTCCACTGGATGTCCTTTCTGCTCCTGGTTACCCAGGTGCTTGTCCTCAGTGTTAAAATAAAGATTGTAAAATTATTTTAGATGTACATTGAATGAAAAAAAAATTGCAAGCTTGCAAAAGCTGTTTTATGGAAGAGGTGATGAGTGAAGTCTGGAGATCCTTGACCTAATGGGAGACTTCGATTCCTGCCTTCCTTAGGCTAGGTAGATGGAGTTCATTTAATACTTCTGTTCTTCACTTCCCATATGTAAGTTATGGTCAGTAAGTCTTCCCTACTTTACAGTGACATTGTGAGGGTAAATTCCATAAGAAATCAGCAAAGCTTGGCGCTGTAGCAATGGGAGTGATGTAAGAAAGTCTCATGGTTTACACTTCAGTCAAATCAACTTTCAACACTTCTCTGATGGATGCAAAAGCAGTGCAGGGTGCAGAATTTGGTTGGGCTTTCTAATTTGTGAATAATGCTTGTGGCTTAGAAATGTGATGAAGCTATGATTTAAGGTGTTAGCTTTTGGGAGCTAGTTTTGATTTTGCTCGTGCTGTCTGAGGAAATGGTATGAAAATAATATATATGAAGCATGTATTTTTTTTGCTGACAAGCACAAGTGAATGAGACTGAGGAACAGATTAAATGTAAATAAATGTTTAGCTTTTTTCTCTTCTGTGTAACATACTATGCTTGACTTAACAGTACTTTTCTGACTGACTTTATTTTCACTGATTTGTTGGTCTTTTCTCTTGGTACTTTAAGCAAAATGTTGCAACAAAATTATAAAAACTTTTCTACTCTGCAGATGTGAAAAATTATGGTGCATGCAAACCAGTTGCACAACAATCTTCTGCTGAAGTGCACACGTAGCAAGCACATCAACCTCTGTCCTGTAAAAGAACAGGGTTTGCCCTGTGTTAGGGTTAGGAAGGTATCTCCCAAAGGTAGTTTGAGAATGAGCTTATAAATGCACATCTGTTCACCTATTAGCTTTATTTTTCACTAAACTTCTCTCCTCCTATGCTCAGCTTCTGTTGTCGTTCTTCCTTTTCTCTTTCCATTCAGTCTATTTTTAGTCAATGTGTATCTCTTGCTTGGACTTGAATGAAAATCCAACTTAAAGTGAACCTTTGAACCATGATGTCTATGACAAAATTAGAGAATAAACAGGATTTCCCCTCACTATTTTAAGTGATCCTCATTTAATGTGCAGTTCCCTCTCCATTCTGAGGAGCAGCTGTCCATCATGACTGTTCACATGCTGCTTGATTTTTTGACACCTTAAAGTTGCTAGAAAAAAAAATTTAAACTATAATTCCAAGGTCATCTGTATTTACTGTCACATTATTTTTTAAAGAGCTTTAATGCATCAGAAATCCATGCTTTGTAGAACTTGTGTTAGCCAGGAAGTTAGATGTGCTGGTCTGTTCTTAGTATAGTTGATCAGAAACATAACTGACTCACAAAGTTTTTGAGTATTGGCTTCCACAAGTCCATCTTCCACTATCAGATTTATTTTGCATATTTCTCTGTTTTGCAGCTACCTAAAGGAGTGTGTCTTACATTTATAAATTTCACATTACCTATCAATTCTTGGAAAACTCAAGTGGCCTCTCTTGCTTCCAACGGCTTTACGATTTTCACGACATATTTCTTGGTATCTTGGGACAGTTGCTCTTGAGGTTCTTTGAAGCATCTGGCTACCTTTTGTATTTCTCGTTTCCCATGAACTCGGCAGTATTTGCGTCGCACGCTACTCGGGCTTCTCAGGCATGATTGCCTTTTGGTATTTAGACGTGGACGCATTTGTGTTCTTTATCATCCAAGCAAATTGGGTTTATTTTCTCAACCTCTCCTTCGTGGTGGGGCCCCAAGGGACGACTGGAAGGAGGGCAAGGGAGCACAAGGGGATTTTCACTCGTTTTCATGAAGTACTCTACAGCTGTAGAGTATAGATCAAGTAATCTATGAGTATAAAAGTGTTGTTATATGAATGCTGATTGAAATATTAGTTATTTTTTCCTATTGTTGATGAGCATGACGTGTTTACACTTCGAAGGCCCTACTGTTAGTCATGCCTGGCTTCTTTTCTCAGAGGCTGGAGAATAATTGCACACTTGATGAAATAGGCTATAAATAAATTAATCTGAATTCAAAGACTGGAAGTCCTGGCAGACGAAATGGGAATGCTTGGCTGGCCTTTGCTTTCTTCTTGTGATATTATTGTGTGCAAAGATAGCTTGTGAACTCTGAGAGTTTAACCACATTTTTAATTGCAGGAGCTGCCTGCTTTACACTACTTGTTTTCTGGTGTTAATAACAGCAATATTAATGATTTTTTTCTATTACAAAATTGATTTGGACAAGATTAATGGCTTCTTTGATATCTATTGCAGGAAAGATCTGTCCACTTGATCTCAGCTTTTTTGAAATTAAAATATTGTGCCTACTCTTAAAATAGCTATTCCAGGATGTTGTTTGCCATTCTCAAGTTGTGCCAGTCTTCAAGAAGATGTGAAGATCACTGTCTGTCAGTCTTACCTGTTTGGTTCCTAAACCTCCCAACTTTGCAAGCCAACAAACCTGCTGATAATATCAGATCAACAGGAGCCTTGTGTTTAGCCTGTTTAGTAACCTGAAAAGGTACCAAAATTTCCTGTAGTCAAGAGAGGATCTTATGGATCTTAGTAGACTTCAGAACACACCCTAGGAAAGAATATATCCCTAAAGGAATTCAGTGTCAAGGCCGTGTATACTTATGGAATTTCTTCTTGCTTTTTGTTCATGGGTATTTTGTTAAAAATGTGTAATCTGCATTTAATTTAGTTGTAAAGAATGAGTTCTGTGTTTTCTGTACGTATCTCTAGTTTTGTGCTTTAATTTTTGCAGAAGTCTGACATGTAGTGCACAGTTAAGTGTGCTTAAAATTAAATCAAGCAGGTTGTGACAAAGTGTGCTGAGTTATAATCCATAATTTTTCCCATCTTGTCTCCATCTGTGTCCACCTACTGTCATTCCCTGGGTTTAATCAGAGGTGCACTTTACACAAAAGGCAATACTGAAGAGAGGAGGCGGGGGGAAGGCACGTCTGCAAAGTCTTTTTTCTCCTTCCTAATTCTCCCCACCTGCAGTTTGTGTCCTAAAAACAAGATCTAAAAGTAAACGAGAAGTAAATATTTAGTATTTTTCTAAATCTACGTGTTTCTCGAAACAGCTGTTTTAATGCTGTGTGAGTTCACTCGTGTGACCTTGAAAATCCTTGCAAACAAATTTTGGAAGTTGCAGTATACTGAAAATGCTGTAAGAATTTTATACATGTTCCAGGCGGATCCAGAAGAACATATATATTTTTTTCCTCTGTTCTCTGATTCAATTCCTGTTACATATCTGTCTTTGCAGAAATACTGTACAGATATGTGCGGAGGAATAAATCTTTCCAATAATTATCCATATTTTTATTTAAAAGATGTTTTATATGGAAAGTAAAACCTTCATTTTTCACTTTGTTACTTTCTCATGTTTTTTTTTTTCCTAATCATATTTTTCATATCTACTTTCTCAAGTTTACCTGTGTGATTATCAGAACAGAGGCATTTCTCTTTTGCTGAAAGTCTTTTCATCTGAGAAAGATTGGTGTAAAAATGGTCTGCAAATAATATTTCCTAAAGAAAAACAACATAAAAAGTGAAGTCTGCTCTTAGGGGCAGGTTGGAAGTCCTAGGGTGTGCCACAGAATATATTTAACGGATCTCTAGAATAACTTGCTTTTCTCTTGTCTCTTGCTTGCTTTCTACCACCAAACAGGTCTACAGCGCTCTTCTAAAGTATCTTGAACTTTTTGGATAGTGCCATTTTCTCTACCAAGCAGAAAACACGTTTTAAAATGGAATGCTTGGCAGGTAAACAGATATTGTTCTTTTTCTTGTCTTGTTAGCTCTTACCAAGTTGGACTGTGATTGATTTATGGGATGGGACAGCCATTAAGTATGGATGTTGCCCTAGAGATACTTGATATGAAATGAAAGTCCTTGAACTCATAGGTATTCTGGAGTGGATGTTGTAACAATTTTTGCTGTTCAAATCTTCTCTGAAAGCCACAGACAAATATTGAAACTTGATTCTATGGTAACTACCTAAATCTTGTTATAAAAGCATGTTCTGTCCTCTGCCAACTTTGCCTATATAGAAACTCAATGCTGACTATTACAAAACTCCAGGCCCCCACATCTTTCCCATTACTCTTGTACTTGTTAATCACGTTGCAACAGGAGGTAGTAATGTTATTGGAACACCTTCTGATACCTATAATTACGTCTTGTCATTTACTAGTGTGGCATGGAAGCTGGTGCAGGATGTTTAAGAAGAAACTGTCATGTCAAGCAGATAGCATCTTTATTGTATGAATATGCAGAGCCCTGATGAGCCTAATCTTTCAGTGACACGGAGATGTTTCTGATTTTTGATATGTTAAAAGCCCGCAAGATGGAAAAGCTCCAGAAAATTAAGGACTTAACTCTCTGGATGTTTGATCAGGTGCCAAACTTTGTCCTACCATCTGTTGGCTGTATCTGCTAGGAAAGCTGCTTTATCAGTCACCGATGAACCACCCTAAATACAACTACGTTATTTCTTCACATTCTTGATTGCGGTTTCAAGTATGACATGTCCCAAAGTACTTTTCATCATTTTGGAAGCTGTGCTTTTAGGGTCTGATCCAATATTCATTGAAGTCAATAAAAGTCTCCCCACTGATTTTGGTTGACTTTGGATTAGATTATTATTTCAGGGCTATAAATAAATAATTGGAGGGGAAAGTTCCATCCTAGACTTCTTGATAGGCTTCTCAATTTTTCTTTATTATTTTCCCTATTTTTTGTCAAACAAAATTGGTCAAGCTCCATTACATTTCCTAATGATCATTCTTCTGACAGACTGCAGGCCAACGAGGACAAGCTTAAAGCCATGAAATGCAGTGCATTTTTTTCATTATGCTAACATGTTTTCAATAAGACCGAGAGAGATATCGCTCCGCCAGTTTGGTGACATGATGTTCCAAAGGTTTTGGCTAGTTAGCAGATTTTCACTAAAAATGCATGTTGCTGTTCAGTCCTCTTGTGGGTGATCCACACCTCTCTTGGAGCCTCCTCTTATTATCTTGTGGCTTCAAGTGGAAGAAAGTCTAAATCGTTTTGGACCTGTAGTAACAGTTCTCAATATTATTAATAACACATTGAGCGAGCTTATTATGTAAAATATTCTGATTGTCTCCTTTGCCTTCCATGCACTGAGCAGCTGCCAAGCAAACATCAATGGAAAAAAAACCCCAAACCAAACAAAACACAAAACAAAAATAACCCTGTTTGGTTAGTCACCTTCTTTTGGACTCGAGAAACAGGTGAATATGTGAAAGATCAAGGCATTTTGGTGAAAATGTGAAAAGAGCCCATTGCTGAACTGTGGAGAACAGGCTGAAGCCATTTCTAGGCTGACACTGGCACTGGATTAATGCTCCACGTGGCTGTCCAGCTGATTCCTATTGCTTTTCAGAGAAAGTCTCTTATTCCCTGAGAAGAGGTTTTCCATCCATTCTGCTTTCATATTTTGATGAGTTTGAAATTAGTTACTGGAAGCATTGCAGCCAGTAAATTACTTGTATAACTTTTCAGTGCCTGTTGGTAGACAGCAGTAGACAAAATACTCCTCAGATAGTGTTTATTTTTAACATTTGTAACACACATGCTACGGTGTATGTTTTATTTATCCTGACAAATATATTCTATTAGTATGTATAAAAATTATATGTGTAACTGATAGCAATGTGATTTTTGATAGAAGGCTTAAAAACACAAAGTTGAAAGCAAAGGAATGCAATTGTAAAAATTAAGAAACAAAATAAAAAGCCGGACATTCCTCTGTCTAACTGCTAGGTTGGATGGATTTGAAAGAATTTTCTACCATCATCTAGGGAAAAGTATCTGAAATATAATAATATTTCTGGCACCACCTTTCCCAAGTAAGGCGACTGCACTGAGTTAGCAGGCACTTTAAATGCTGCAATAGGATCCGCACAGCACACAGGCTGCAGCTGCCTTTGGAGATATCCTCCCTGGAGGCTGGGAAGCAGCCAGTACCACTGGAAAACATTTAGGAGGAAAGCAGTATAACTGAGGCAGTTCTAAAATCAAAACAAAACGCTCCAAACAACAACGCTGTCAATGCAGGGTTGCCTTCCCCAGAGCTGCCTGGAGCTCAGTTGGCTCCTATGGGGCTTGGAGCACCTTCAGGTACTTCATTGAGGGGGCCGAGTAACAACTAGGTCCTTCGTGTTGAACAGTCCAACTTGTTTTTTGTCCCCCAAAGGCAGGTTCAGAGCTTGAGCCATGCTCACCCCCAAGTGTGTTTAGCTCTCCTGGGCCAGTCCTAGACTTCAGTGGAGAAAGGGTTAATGCCGTGTGTTTTCCCAGCTTCCCTGTTTCAAGGACTGATGCCCATGCAGGTGTAGGACAGATCTGTAGCGTCTGTTTAACTGGAAGGAGATGACAACGCTGCAGTTTTAAGAACTGTCAACAAGCTGTTTCTGCACAATTTTCAGCCTGTGTATTTGCATAAACTATCCAGGCAGCAGTTTGGAAAACTAAAATACTTGAGTTGCTGGAAGTCTGTTAGCTATCAAGAAAACAAAGGCAAACAGATTATTGTATAAAATATTAGCCCGCAGTTGCTAGTGCTGAACATCAGTGAATAAACTACCTACATGTATTCAAAACACTCCACAGCTTGTGCAGACCCTAATGAACCAAATTTAGATTCCTGAGGCCATGCCGAGTTTGGGAAAATCCAAAGCTTGGGAAAATGCAAACAAGCAGAGCTGACTTTTAGATAGACTTTCATGGGGCAAAAATGTAAAATTCGGCCTTGGTTTGGCTACTCACCTCCTCACTCTGGGTAGTTGAGGAAAGCTTAGGCTGCAGGAGCTAAGGCCCGCATCTTCCCATGGGTAATTTTATGGTAGTCAAAGATAGATATGTCCCAAGCCAGGGAAAGGCAACAAATCCCGTGATGTCTTTGCATTTTTATTAATTGTGGTGTTAACGTGTATTTGATCAAAGGCATTTGTGTGTTCAAGTTACTGTTTTTCAAATTCATTGACACTTCAGGAAGTTTCCTGGTGAGCTCCAGCTGAAGGAAGGGATGTCCATGAAGAGTTAATTCCTGCCTCCGAGGTCCGGATGCTGCTTGTGTTATAGGCCGGAATACAAAGCCACATTGAGGAGAAGGTCTCGATGACGTCACAGAAATCGGTGACGTCGGCAGGCGTTTGGGAGTGAATTGGGGTCTTTGTGCGCGGGGAAGGGGCCGGCGCCGCCGCCGCGTGCGGCCGGCCCTGGCCCTGGGCACCGAGCGGGCAGGGGCCTTGGCTGGGGCTCAAGGAGGGTTCGTGTTGTGTTGGGTTGAGCTGTGTTGGGTTGAGCGTGGTGGCGAGGGCCATGGGCAGGATCAAAGTTCTGTGCCTCAAACACACCCCTTGGGCATCTTGGAGCTCCCAGGTAGTTTTGTGTGACTGTATCGGAGTTATTTACTGCTTCCTGATGGTTCCTAATAGTTGTTTACAGAGTAATTGTTCATCGGAGGGGGAGTAGTCTCAAGATGGAGGGTTCAGAGAGAATCGTGCGCCGTGTTCTGAGTAAGTGCTTGCTGTCGCTTTTGCGGACACCTTCAAGAACCTCCCTGCCATTAGAATGATTTTTTTCCCCCTGTAAAGCTCCTATTACATATTTTTTCAGACAAATTCAGGGTATTGTTCCAGGACGTTCTGACTCACGAATGTCCTCTTAAGTATTTAGCCTCTTTAGATAGACCTCTTAAACACTCTGAAATAATTTATCATTAAGCAAGAACCAGGATGAATAAATGTACTTACCAGAGGCAAACAGCAAGCATTTAAGGCTTAATCTCTCTTTAATTTATTTACAGATTAATCACCAGCTCCATCAAAATAATGATGTTGTTATTGCCATAAGTGTTATTACTAATTGATTTATAGATCACTTTCCACATGTCTCAAGGTGCTTTAAAATGTAGTCATAAAAATGACACCAAGCCACAGAGGCATAATAAAATATAATTAGAAGAAATCATAAATCCAAAAGTTGCTGGAATAGTCACATGGGAACACGGCTGTAGTTTCAAGAATTACCTTTGATCAGCGAAGGTGCAATGGGAGCTGAATTTGTTCTTTTTTAGGATTCTAACCACCATTGTCTCGTTTTTTTAATGCCTTCTGGCACTCTTAGGGTCTTTGTGTCTCACTATCATGAAGTCCAGAACGTTAAGAAAAGGGTCAAGTATCAAAGGAGCTCGGGTTTGTACCTGTTTCTTTTCCCGTTTTAGAGATGTAGTGGTTGTCTGACACATTTCCTGAGATCGGGGACCTGGTTTCCATTTTTTAGGGTCACAGAGGGTGGACATGTAGCTGGAGTTAGTGCAATGCAAGAACCACTGAATCTCCCTCTCTCTTCTTTCTCATATGTCTGTCAACCTAATACCATGGCAGAATTTATAAGTAATAGAAACGGAGAGGAGTTACTTTTTTCTCTCAATTTTCTATGAACATTTTGTCGTGTCACAGGGATTTTTCATGTCTTGCATTTTATCAAAACCTTAGATTTTGCTTAGAGAAGTTTTAATTGAAATTACTACTTCTAAAAAGAAAGTAGCGCTTATAGACATTTGTGTTTTAACTCACTATTATCTCTAAATGTAATGCGTTGAGTGCTACTTTGCTTTGACCCACACTCGCTGTGTGTCTGACTGTGGGCAGCAAAGCTCCTCTTCCCAGTCTAGCTAGGGAAAATTCCCAGATCTGACCCACCCATCCGGGAAGGAGAGTGCTAAGAATGGTCTTGTTGAATACCTATTGAGATACATGTTGGAAAGAGCTGCAATCTTGAGCTCTTTCGTGCATTTCTTGTTTCGACTTGCCATTTTTCAACAATTAATGCCTTTAGGCTTGGCTTGGAACATATGATCTATATTTAAGTCTTGACTACCAAATCTGTGCGTTTCTTGCGAACATGAAGACATTTAGGATCTAGGTCCATCATTGCTGTCACAGCTATGAATTAACAAAGCCTGACTTCAAATACTGACACTTGTACAAGTGTTATCACTAACTTCTGTGAATCTAATTCCACACTGGGCATTTGTATAAAGGCTTTCAAAAATGAAAACATAATGTACGATGGGGTGTAAAATGAAGGAAATGAATCAAAAAAAAATCATATGTAATCTACAAGCTTGTAGTAGTAGTAATCTCACAATCTGGATTAACATTATTTTTGACACAACACATAGGAGTAACTAGAAACTTAGGTATGAGCATGGCGAACGTGGGACTTGGAGCCTATCTCAGGAATGAAACAAAGCTCTCAAGTAACAGAAGTCCAGCACAAGCTTCCCTCTGGTACAAGCGCAAAGCAGCTTTTTCAGCTTTGTTCTTTAACACAGTCACACAGTGTATGTATTGAAAATTGGAATACAGTCGGAGCCCAGAGTGCTTCATCAGACGTACAGTTCTCCTCTTAAATAAATAATGAAAGAAGGGGAACAGATGGCAAGTGAGAGATGCTTCTGATATAATGTCACTTCATGTGCGATTAGAAGACACACGGGAATGCCCAAGCATTCCTAAGCAGACAGGAAGGGTCTTTCCGAAACACCGATGCAGCAAATAGTTAACTTAAAACCTCATCAAAGTTTTCATTTCCAAGTATGGTGTAAAGGAGAAAATGTCTTTTGGATTTGCTCTACTGCTGCTAACGACATGTAAATTCTTAACCATGTCTGAGAAAATGCAGACATTGCAAAATCCAAAGAAGATGACTATCTCAGACACTGCATTCTTCCAATCTGGTGGAAAAAAAAAAATGTTGGGGTAATAAAGCTTTATGATTCAATCCATAGGCATGACAACAAATGCTGCAGGATTGCAAAATGCCCCAGTTCTTGTTGGATTTACATTCTGCCCTCAAGGATGCTGTATAAACTGACTCTTAATATATCTGTCAAAAGTATCTGCTCAAGCAGTGCTTCCCAAGGCAGATCCAAAGTACTTTGAAACCTCTGGAAACATTCTTGTCGGCTTCCATGAGTTTTAGATGAAGTCTAAGCCTCCCGGGATATCTTCCTTTTGTTATATGCCTGACTGGCTACTCCAGTCTAAGGGCTGATGCCAGAGACTCAAAAAAGGAATTGAGTAATTGCTAGGGATTCTGGAAGAATCCTTCTGTTGAGGATGTTGAGGTTGTCCCTGAGGTCCTTAAGTGAGTGCATGCTCTTTTTTAGGAGAGGAACAGGTCAATTTTTGACATCAGGCAAGCGTAAGAGTGCCTGTTTGAGAGATGCAATTAAGTAAGCTTTAAGATTTGTATCTATCTGGTTTGGCATTGCATTAGTGACTGCCCCCTCATTGTCATGAGTGCACTTATTTATTAATTTATTTTCCTGTAGAGGATAATAAGACTTCTACAGTGACTAGATATATAAAAAAAAAATTCCTCTGGCAAAACAAGCAAGTGTTTCCAAAAGCAAAACTAAAACCACAAAAAAATCAATGAGCTGTTGTTATGGAGCTGTCTATCAAAGGTTGCAGAAGAAATTTGTATAGATCTATACTTGTACTAAGCTTGGGGTAATGCAGTAACCATTATAGGGAAAGAATTCCTTAAGCTCCTGGAAGTTAATTCAAAAAGAAAAAGCAGTCAAAAAAAGACATTACTTGTACTTTACTTGTACATTACTTGTACATTACTTACTGATAGGAGTGACCTGTCATGATTTTTTTTAATTCAGCGTAGAGCTGACTAAAGATTTGTACCACACTGTTTCATACAGTGGTTCACAGTTTTGATAATAGTGCCAATTACAAAATTATAAAATATTTCGAATGCAATTTTGTTGTCATCTTTTTAAGCTTTGTAACAGCATAGCAGTATGTTTTTAGGATTACCTTTACATTCGTAGGCTACATTTCAGATTAACTGTAGCATTTTAGATCCTACAGTGGAGTTTCCGCATTATCTTGAGGTGATATTTTCTTCTGAGGGAAATTTCAAGATTTAAGTTTTGTTCTGATTGAGAGCTTTGGAACCTCTCCATAGAAGTAACTTTCCTGATCAATGTTGCACTTTTACAATTTAATTGATTGACTACTACTAATATAAGAGATGTTCTGATGCCACACAAGGAATAGAATAAATTGGGATTATTGACTCTAGGCTTGTGTATTTGGGATAACTTCCATTTTTCCAACCCCAAATCCTATACTTGCATCATGTTCAAATCACTGTATTTTCTATTAGCTGTAAAGAGAAAACATGCCTAAATTTCTCTTTGTGTAGCCATATGTGTTTAGAACTAGAATCAGATGTTATGTTTTCACTCCAAACTTATACATAGTACCCCTGCAACATTATACTGTGCCCCTTTTATGTCAAGATGTCAAATCTCTATTTTTACTTATATGAAAATGTCATCAGAACTAAAACTGAGCTGTTTTTCACACCCCGTGCCCTATAAAACATAGAAACGTTACACTCATTAAATTTTATGAAAGGAATTCTTCTTTCTTAGTCCACCACAAGTAACATTTTGTGGTGTGTGTTTCATGGTTGAAAAGCAGCAGCAATTTGAGGACTAACACCCTATTCTTCCTTTACTAAATCATAGATATTCCACTTGTTTAAAATTACAGCTTTGTTTTACACTCCAAGAGTGCCTTGGAGAATACTTGACTCGAAGCATGCAGAATGCATATACATGTGTACATGCACTTAGTGATAACTGGAGTATAATGAAACTTATGGGACATAATGAAAGGACCTAGAGTTCATTTTTACTTCATGGGTAATGGGGAGGGAAAGGAACAAGTTTGAATACCTTTTTGGAGATTAAGGTATTTGAAGAACTGCTCGGTGTAGTGTGCAGTGAGGCTGGAGCGTTTTTGTATTTTGTACAAAACAGATTTTGTGGGGTTTTTAGTAGAACAAAATTTTGAATAGTTACAACTTGTGTTTTTGAAAACACAGTATTATTATAACAATAGTAAAAAAAAACTACCAGCTGATGTGGATGTTACACGTCTGCTCCAGAATGACACATAAGGAGCCTTTGTTTTTAATGTTTATCTTATCCTGCTATTTGGCTGGAGGAATACAGCAACTCTAATGATTTACAAAGCACTCTTACTGTCCTCCTCTCTGCAGACCTTTTGGAATAGTAAGGACCAGCTTCATCCACATTGCCTGTTGGAATGGGAGAAGGAGGAATGACGCTGCTGCTGTGCAACTGTGATAGTCCAGGCCTTGCTGCTCTGGCTCTTGGAAGGTGTCCCTGGCTTGGTGCTTGTTACAGGTACTATGAGGTCTGCTTTTATTTAAAGCTCTCAATACGAGAACCTTGAGAGTCTCAGCTTTCGCTTATGAATGAAAAGTAACGCTGGCTTTCGGGGAAAATTGGGAAATACGACGAAAATGAATCTAAGAGTCAGAAATTGAAAAGAGAAGAGAAAGAATGTGGAATATTGAATGAAGAGGAGGACAGATGTATCAGGTCTTGACTCATGCTGTCCAAATAGTCTATTTCAGCAATTCTAGCGAGGCCCTGTCTTTGGTTAGAAAATGCAGAATCTTGGTGACAATTTGAAGATCTTGAATACAGCTCTCTCAAGAGTCTGGTATAAATGTAGGAATTTAAGTATTAATCATGTAATCTCAGTTACTTATATAGGTTCTCTTTATAGTCCCTGGAGAGACATGCCCCTTCTAGGATCCTTTGGTTCTATCAAGCTGTCATCCTACATCTCTCTGGATTTTTCTCTCCTGGATGTGGAAGAGCTTGACTCCCAAGGTTGGCCTGGGTAGCAAACCTGGGTATGTTGGAAGTAAAGTGAGATGATAAATTCCTTCCTGCTCTGCAGGCTTGGCAAAGGGATCAGAATGCTCAAAAAAAAAGTGCTTGTTGTATTTATATCAGCACAGGAGCTGGCCTTGGGGCACAAAGCGCTGGCCAGGATGTGCCCCATAGGGAGCTTCTCCCGGCTCCGTGTCCTGGCAAGCCTGAACGGGAGCAGATTAAAGCGCAGCCACCGCTCCCCTGGGCAGGGGCTCCTTGGGCAATGGCCTGTGCTCAAGGCAGGGTCTTCTCTGCCCTTCGTGCAGTTGGATTTATAGGTTCTGCCAAAGGATTATTAGGAAAAATACGTGAGGGCACTGCCCATTGCATTTGGCTGTGAATCTGCTAACTTAAGAAAAATATTTCTGGTATTTAAATTTATTAGTACTAAGTTCCTTAAAATTAAGTCAGTGATGAGGGCATTTTTAAGAGCCGTTAGAATCTATTGTATATAGAGCCTGTTTGTTCTTTGGGAACACTTTAAATTGCGTATTACTGACCTGGGAGACTATATTGGGCGCCACTGTAATGCTTTATATTGCCTCATCAAACTCTTTTTATATAGTGAGCATTATTTGCTCACAGCTGAATACCAGAAGCTCGCCGACATGGCAACTGGAAAATATTAGCAACTGCTGCAACAGAAAGGAGTTATTGGCTTCCTCATGCATCACTGACAAGGGTATTAGTGCTTAGGGTAGCAAAAGGCCAAGGATCACTGAGATTTCCCTCCGAGCCTAGAGCCCATCCTTGTGTATTGCTGTTCTGTCTGCTTGTGTAGCAACACTTGTGTGGCAATTTTCAAAGAGTGGTGGGTATAAAAGAAATGAGCACGAACTGAGCACACAGGAAAATAGCGTGCATGCACTTTCAGTTCTCTGTGCATTTGGCTCTTGACTACGATAAAAATGTCGATATTTCTGGTCAGGATAAAAGGCCGATCAGTATTGGTGGGAGAAAGATTAGTGATTGGATACTATCAACTTATAAATTAATTCCCTTGATCCCCTAGACCATGGTTACATGACCTTTTTGTACTCTGCCAGAGCCTACCCAAAACTTTACTGGAAATTCCTCTTCTGACTTCAGTGAGATTTTGGCTCACAGACATTTTACATGATGCAAATTAATGCAATTGAAAGTAAGACTATTAAAAAGAAAAAAAGAAAAGCTCCATTCTAGCATTCAGTCATTTTTTATGTTCTTCAGTGTCTGTTCATGCAAAATGTCAGACTACGCAATGATTCTTTAGACCTAGACCTCTGTGAGTAAACAGGAATAAAATAACAGATCTTATTTCTTGCGGTAAGGGTATTGTAATGCAAAGAGAACACTTGCATTTGATAGACATACAAATGATTCCAGTGTTCTAGGGACATTAGTTTTCAGATATTTATTTAAAGAGCTTCTACTTCTTAAATGATTTTCAATCTGTGTTGGTGCTTTGTTGCTTGCAAAGCCCATTGCCACAGTTTATACAGCTGCCAGATACCTGTGGAGGGTGCCCTATAAATCAGCTCCCTAGTAGTTAACGTGCAATTGGTCTGCAGGGAGGCTCAGGTCACGTAATTGGAAAGGTGCAAAGAAGTGTCTTTTATGTTGTTTGATTGTATTTATTTTTATAAGACTGGGGCTTAATTGGGGATTTGGTAAGGTTAAAAAAAAAAAAAGAAACAAGGCCCGTAGCCTAAATGAAATCCCGTGAAGAGCCACTGAGTCGTTTTGCATTTTCTCCAAACATACTTTTCCCTGTTTTGCAGTTCTTGATTTTGCGCTGGTCACGTGTCTCTGTCAGCTGCTTTGGTGAGCCTGGGAAAACGCTGCCAGCCACGAGCGTGTTTGTCTCAGTGAGCTGCTCTGCGGGAAATGCAACAGGAGGGCCCTTTTCCAGGGTCCGACCACAGGCAGATTTGGGCTGTTTACTTCGAAACTCACTCATGGTGTGTGTGTGTGTCCACATCTGTACTTGTGGAAATAAAAAGGAACTGGAATGAGAGGTGGTAGAGAATAATATGAAATAATAGGATAAATAATGGCATGCTTGGCTGTTTTATTTTATTTTATTTTTTTCTGATAGCGTTTCTTTATTTTTTGGCAGTGTATATTTGAGACCTGGTGGTGGCTGCAGTATTTGCCTTTAGCCTCTGTGTGTGTGTGTCTGTGCACATGGACATGCTGCAGTTTTCCAGATGGGAAAGTGTGGGATGATAAAATATGAAAACTAATGCAGGGTCCCTTGGAACCTCAGCTGGACTTTACAACGGCTTCTCCCCTGATACAGGAATCCTTAAACCAACTTGGTCCCACTTTCTGTAGCTCTCCTGGTCAATGAGCTTCAAGCAGGCAAAGGAAGGCACAGCTTGGGAAGTACAACCAGAGCTCTCTGATTCCTGGTGAGACTTGTCCAATGCAGCATCGTTCCTTGCTCGAGCAGATCACACACGGGTTTTGAGAACAGAGCAGGCTTATTCCGGAGCCTGCTGCAAAACTCAGGCGGTGGGAATCTTCCCATGGTCTTCTCCACGGGATTTGGAGCAGACCTCTGAGTCATATATATATAAAGTGATTTCAAAAGGAGAATATATGATGTAAACACAAATCACTCCACACTTATGTTTCACAGGAACCTGAATGTGCTAAGAACTTGAGTATCTATTGTTTAAGTTTAAGCAGCTCCAACATCTCCCTGTTTCCCTTTGTTTCTATGGGTATTGTTTATGCTTCAGAAACCGTATGTGTGGCTGAAGCATCATCAGCGAAATGTGTGCTTTTAGGAATTGAAATACCATTTGAAGACCACATCTTGTGTTAATTTGGCCCCATATATGTCTCTTGATACATTAAAAAGGTTGTAAAAACTACAAAAACAAATGTAATAAACACAGATTAACAGTACTTGACATACAATTCACACACCCTGTATAAAGGGTTTTATTGTTATCAGAGATTTCTGCTAGGAGTACTAAACCCTGCAGTGATGCAAATAGTTTCCAAATTTTGTTTTAAATGGATTCATATCCGTGAACTTTAGAACTACTTTCTGCTTTGCAAGAGGAGAGGCTTTAGACCCTCGTGTTAAAGTCCAATTGCATTTTTACTATATTTTCTCAGATGGGGCCAGTTTTTACTTGTTATGCTCAAATAATGTGAGGAAAAATAGGTCTAGCAGTACTAGATGATAGTAGGAGGGGAAATAAATAGTATTTTCTGAGCATGTTGCAAACACACTACACACTGTCCACCTTAGTGAGCTTCATCCTTTGAGTAATGCTATAGACATACATATATGAAAAACACTGGAGACAGATATGAGACAACCGTGATTTAATTGCCTTTAAATATCATGTAGCATTAGTGCTACATTTTTATTATATGAACTGATCCACTAAAGTTTCTGCCCCTGGACTGAGCTTTAAGTATGTGAAGTCACTTGATTTGCACGCGTTAATTTTCGTCTCAGCACTTTTGCAAACATCAGCTTTGCTTTTCATTTTTTCCCACCCCTTTCTTCATGCGTGTTATGTGCTCTTGCAATAATGTCACCGTGTTGTCATCTCGGCAATCTCCTTGGCAAAGCTGGACTCGTACGGAAGGATCTTGTGAGCAGGAGCCTCGCAGGGCTGAAGTCAGCCTGCAGCAGGGCACTGAGCACGCACTTTGGGTATGGACTTATTGCTCTGTTTTGCCTGTACATCCCCATAGCTGCAGAGTGAGGACATTTTCAACTAGCAGCTGCTACAAAGAAAAGTAAGAAAAATCAGAGCTGTTTACAAAACGTGTTTTGGTCCAAGGTAGAAACTCTTTCCAAACTTTCCCAGTCAAGCTCAGTTTTTCAGCTGACTACTTTTCTGTTTTCTAGGTGTTTCAAATACTCGGAAAATATTAGAGCAAATTATTTCTGACCTCTGGGAAGGAGCAGGGATGATTAATTCCACCCCATCTTTCTGTAGTGAGTCAGCAAGTTTCTTACTCATTTGGTTTTCATATAAGCTTTTATTTTTTTCTTTCTCTCTTTTTTTTTTGATGGGAATTTCCTGTTTTCTCCCTTCTCACACCTAGTGCAAAACCCTACAGTAAGACATGAGGCTGTAGCTTAATTTCTTGACCAATCCTGGCATCCAGTACAAATATTTTCTTTTTTTTTTCTAGCTGAAATGCCTAATTCTAAGATCAAAATGTGTTCAGTAGCCCAGAACACACAGAGGTCATAGGAGAGGTTAGGAGAACATAAGTCTGTGCATTTTAGTTTATTGTCTCGAGTTGAAACGCTAACTCTTCTATGGTATCCATAGGGTGGGTATCAAGACGAATGATAAATCCTGTTTTACTGGGCGTACTGGTGAGGTTTTCCTGTATTTTGGCTATGTCAGAATATATTTATAAGCAGGCAGTGCAGGCATTTTCTTGTCTTTGATTCTTTGTAGCTCTATCCTACTGGGCTACCATGTGAGTGTTAGTTCATATTATTTTCCTTAAAGTAGTAAATGATCTTTCATAATGCTCTTTGCTAAAGCGGCTGCTTCTTTCGAACATTTCACATGGGAGAGCCCTTCTTTTAGGAGACACTAATATCAATAACTGAAAGACTGTTGACCTCAGTAAGGGCTTTTCCCATCTGCTAAAATACTCTGAGAGGAGCTGGCCAGGTACAAGAACCACAAGTCACCAATTCAGTTCAGCAACATTGTTAAATCATTGTTGACTTGAAATGAAAGTATTTGTGTCTTCTTGATAGTAAAAAGCATGCATAGAAAAGCAGGAATGCAAGTGGGCAGGCTTGCTAGAAATTCATTTATAAAACTCTATTAACACTCTTCATTTCACAGTGACTAACCTGGCTGTAAACTGCAAGGACAAGTGAGACTAAGCTGTAATAACAGATTTGCTCCATTCTATGCATATTTCTAATGTGGCCATGTGAATTATTTTTCTTTTGTTACAAAAGCAGGACATTTGAATGCAGGAAAGGTTATTTATGTGACTGGCAGCTTCACTCAGCCATGTAACAGATTCATTATGTGAACTGTCATTTACCCCTTTCTGTGCCTATTTGAAGAAAGGGAAGTCATAATGGTTTATTTTTTTAAACAAATTAATTGATGTTGGTGTGGTGTTTTTCTGTTAGAACACTATTTTTCTCTCAGCCTCCTTGAACCCATCCTGAAGTGCAGATTGCTATCAGCATTATTATTCTCAGATGGCAACCAGCTACACAGAGCTGTTTCTGGGAGAAATTCAGGCTCATTTGAAATCACTTCAGGTTCAGCCTTTGCCATTGATCGCAAGTTGTCTGTGTATCCTGGCTGATCTATAGATGCTGATATTTTATGTTGCTGAGACTTCATCTTTTCATCTTATTTAGTATGTGCTGTGAATCTGCTGTTCTGGGTTACTTTGAATGCTTTTAGGCTGAGGAAATGAAGAGTCCACAGTTTTGAGCTTGGTTATATTTCATTCTAGGTATCAGACTGGTATTGAGATTATTAATGGTCTTGTTTCTCTGCCCAACACAGTGAATTGCTGCCTGAAAAGCGAAATATCTTCTAGTGGTTATTCTGTCAGAGTTGCATCTGGAAGTGGGAGAAGAAGATTTCTATAGGGATATTGAAATTGTGTAGGTCATTAATGCCTTTTTATATGGAACGAGGAAAGGAACAAAAGGAGAAATGCTGAAATTTCAGGGGATTTCTCTAGTGGTAGCCACAATCTGCTTAAGAGGGGGGCAAAAATGAACCAAGAGGATACGCATGCCTGATGCCGAAGAAGAGTCAGTGTGCCTAACACACTGGAGAAATTGTTCCAGAACAATTCATCCATGGAAAAATATGACCCTTATAATATTACCAAGGTCAATGAAACCTATGGTGATTTGCTGAGTAAGGGGTTGGCTGGACAAATGAAAGATGCCTCTGTGAGATACTTTCCCACCACCAGATTTATTTAGGATTTCAGAATTAAAAAATCTGTGCAGGAGAACACAGTAGATTGCTTCTCTTTTTGTCCTCTCCTGAGTAATCCTGCTTCTATTCTAGTTTCTGCTTTATGCACGCTGAATAAAAGCAACATTAGGGGAAAAGCCTCTTAATTTTAAGTTAATTTCATGACAATATAAAATGCTGGAAAGGTGCCTTAAAGAGAGGTGGCTAGAGCAGAATCTAGAATTGGGATTTGTATTTTCTGAGGAGTTTGTGCAAATTTGCTGTGGGGCTCCTCCAGCCCACTCTGATGGGGAGCAAGTAGACCAACTTGTCAGCTTCTGTCACAGCAGAAGAAATCTGAACTATGCAGAAGCTGATGAGGAAAACTAACAACACCCTCCCCCCCCCCCCAAAAAAAAAAAAAAAAAAAAAGTAATTTAGCATCTGCAAAGACCAGATTTTCACTCAGGGGAAGAGTGTGAAAGCTGCTGTAGGGGAAGCTACATTAAATAATTAGGATCTTCCCACTTTAATCTGCTTTAATAATTAAATGTTAGTTCTAGCTGCCTCACATCCTGTGTAAGCCCTAAAGCATAAGGGTTTGGCTTTATTTAGTCTGTACTTGAGCTTCAGGCAGGAGATAAAATGTTGTTGTTCTGGCAGAGACAAAGCCCAGATTGTCAATGCACAAGCTGGACTTTTATCAATGCTTGGACCAGTTTTCCTAGCTCTGGCATTGCAGATGCTTGCAGTGACCTGAGTTCTTCAGATTCATGGGAGGAGGAAAAATTCCTTAGTGTAAATGGAAGATGACAAGTGGCTGCAGAGGATACGGGCGCATTTTGGGTTGGGATGGTGGCAAGAACAGGGCAGAGGTAGGTCCCAGGGCCCCAATGGCATTCAAGAGCTGGTTCAGGGAGCCTAAGCAGCAGGAATTCTGTTTCAGAGTAAACATATTTGAGAGATTAAAACCTTTTCTAGCATTTGGACCACAATCAGATCAATGAACCTTTTTAGTGGGTGCTCTGCAACAGTTTGAGTATTGAGCATGTGTCAGCATTGCTAACAAACAGGTATCCTTGGGGTTTAACTTCATCTCTGAGTAACACTAGTGTAACTATAAAGTTCAATCAATTAAATGGAGTTTCTGTATATTTAGATTAAAATAACTAAATAGAAGAACTCTACTCTTCCTTTTTTTATTTTGTTAGCTGTAACACAACTCTTCCCACACAAAACAACAACACAAACACAAAAGACTCGCACCATGAAAATGCAAGCTTCAAGTGTTTTTCTTTAGGAGGTGCAATCAGTAACTGCCCATCAAGTCCCTGTTATCACCAAGCTCTGCTGCGAAATTCTTTTTAGACACTTCCACTTTTACAGAAGTTTCCTTGCTCTGCTTTATCAGGAAAAGGTCTTGGCTTGCAACCAAGTGGGCCATTTGGATTTAGAATTTGACAGGTTTTAAAACCGCAGTTAAAAATGTATAAATCCATTAATAAAAGATTACACAGTATTTTGAATAGCAGTTTTCTTCTAGCTGAGATAGGGAAGCAAGGGCACTGGCACTGCGCTGCCGAGATTATGCAACTTTGAGGGATGGAAATCATTAAACTCTCTAAGAGCTACGATGTGGTGTTTAAATAAATAAATAAAAGGATTGGAAGGGTTTTTTTTGTCACGCTGGTCTAAGAGCTAATGCGAAATCCTGGTAACATGAGAAAGTTGCAAAGTTCCATTAAGGAGCTTCTTTAGAGACACGGGTATCGGCCCGGTGATAAAGTATCATGAAACAACTGCCACCTCCACTCCTTGCATCAGCGACTGCGGCTCAGTCGGATGTGGGAGAAGGTAGAAAAATAGAGGTTCACGGAGGGAGAGGGAGGTCTGGGCAGCCGTAAGCCCAGAGAGAAGGAGATGGGAGAAGGGTAGGAATCAAATTGTGTGGAGATGCTGCCCTGGTGCTCGGGTGCCGGGTTCACGGAGCGGCGGGTGCTTAGGAAGTGAGTGTTTACTGCTCGCCAAGGTTGGAAACCTGGACGGATAGGATGGCTTCCTTTTGACGTGAAAAAGCCTGGAAAAGGAGATGCTATTTTAGACAACGAACAGCTGCTCATTGCAGACCCGAAAAGGTGGGGAAGAAAACACACCAAGTCGTAGGATATGTTGGAGTTTCCCATCGGATTTTCTTCATGATTCAGATAAAATTTTCCTTTTTTTTTTTTTTTTTCCCCTCAACAAAGAAGGAAGATGAAGGAAAAGGACATTTACTTGAGCGGCTTAACTACCATGTTCACTTGAAGGGTATCCTTCTCATCCTTCTATATGTAAATAGCTTGACATTGTTTTAATGCTGAGTGTTTTCTTTGTTAATCCAGTAAGATTGCTGCATGAAATGCACCGTTTTCCAGCCAAGTACTCTTCAGGGAGAACGAACCATGCGCCATGAATAATAAATTTTAGGCAGGACTAAAGAAATAAGATGCCGCGCTATCACAGGCCAAGAGATTTTCCCCCTTGGAACAACAGCTGTAAACATAAAGTGTGGCTTCACCCGCAGATTTAGGAGATTTAAATTACACAATTTATGCCTGGGAATCTCAGATCCATGGTATTTGTGTCCACGCTCCCCTCCCCCACAGCAACCCTTTTATCTTTGGAATTTTAAAGTTATGATTTCCTAGGAACACGTGGGATTCGCGTAGCAAAACTTTGGCCTTGCGGAGCGGCCGTCTTGGAGAAAGAAACGCGAGGTCTCACTGCAAGAGCCACCCCGTCCTCGGGTGCCCGGCGGTGCCTTCAGTTCCTCGGTGCTGGTCGAAGATCCTCGAGGAGCTGTAAGCCTCGGCCAGGGCCCATTCCGGCTCTGTCCGTGCAAACGGCTCCGTTTCCAGGGCCCCAGCGGGAGCAGCGAGTTGGAGCCATGCGGGGAGGGCACCAGCTGGCCCCGGGCATTTCCCACCCGCAGGGCTTGCGTGCGCGTGCCCCGCGCCTCTGCGTTCAGCTGGGAGTTTTGGAATAATCCAATTTAATACCCAATTACATTGGATTCTCTGGCCCCCTCCGAGCTTGTCTTGGGGTGCCCCCCGCCCCGAAAATGCTTTTTCTAAATCCTTGAAATGCCAAATCCTTACTGTAACGGTTTATTAGGGGCTCTGCGGCCTTGGTTAATTGTCAGAGTCTCATTTACCTCAGGCGGAGGAATTTTAATGTACGGAGCAAGATGGTTTGTTCATTCAGAACTATTTTATGGGCAGTGGCTCTGAGCTGAAGGAAGTCACATAAAATGGACTCTTGGTGGGGGGGCTTGCTTTCCTAGTCTCCTTTCTGAAGGCAAAGGAATAGTATGGGTAAACCGCAAGCAGAAAACCCTGGCTTTAGGGTTGTTCCTACCAAAATGACCGCTCTTATTTTTTTATTATGACATTTTTTTGGAGCAATGAGCAATGCCGAGCCCCACGCAGTGCGTCCTCGTGGGGCGTCTGGTGCCCTGACCAGAGGCAGGACGGAGCCGCAGCCCTTGGGAGGGCAGGCCCGCGGCCACGGTGATGGACGCCCAGGGCAGCCCGTGGAGAAGGGCCTCGAGGTGGTCTGGGGCTTAATCGGGGCCTGCTGACAGGCGCTTGGCAGCCGAGACGCGTTGGCTGCAGCCTGTCACGCTGGGTTTTTAAGTGGAAAAAACCCAACTCGCACGGGGAAGCAGACTGCTCTATTTTTTTTCCTCTGGATTTGTAGGGAGGAGGAACAGTTGGGCTTTTGGTTTTGTTCTTAGAGGTGTCTAGTGGCTTTGAGGGAATCCCCGCGGTAGGTGCATACAGTGCCGTGGGACTTCTTCTTTTCCCCCCTAATCCATCTAAAAGCTGCACTGTGTTTGCTTTTAATGCATCTCCTCAGAATAAAGGAGTTTTCCTGCAACAGCTCAATAACGTAAGTGGCACTTGTCTACCAAGAGCACCTGAGAGCGCAGCTGAGCCCCAGGCTTCCAGGCAGGAATAACTGCAATTTCTCCCCTTCATTTCCAAACTGACTGCTCATTTCTCTTGTGTGTGTGTGTTTTTTTTTTTTTTTTTTTTTTGTCCCTACTTGCTTTTGAAGCAATGAGAATATTTAGGGGGACGTACGGGAGAGCTATGTGCACACTGGGCTCTGTCTCCTGATCCCAGCGCCTGATGCGGTGAAGAGTCTTTCCCCTTCACAGTGGGTGCTGTTTTCTTCGTGATATTTTCTTTCTTGGTAGCTGATGTCATCCGCTTTTTCCTTTCTATTTTACTGATAGCGTGAAAAATAATTGCAGGGACCCAGAGGAAAAAAAAAAAGGCATCTCAGAATTCCCATGGATTTGCTGCGACTGGAGGCAAGTAGCGATCCCTCTGGCATTACTGGAATTTTCCTGCCTGCTGCTATTGAAAAGTCCTGCCGGTTGCGCACAAAGAGACAAAAAAAGCTGCATTTTTCAGTCATGGGCGTTTTAGCAGGAGGGTCCGGCTCGGGAGCTGGAGACGCTACCTCATTCGGGGCCCGATCCTGCCCTTGTGGTGATTCAGAGGGATACGATGAGCCCCAAGCCGGTGGCGCGGGGACAACGGGCCTTACACAGGGCCTTGAAGGGGCCCTTTGTGCATGGCAGCCGGGGCCGAGCGCGTCCTGCTCGTGCGTCCGAGGAGAGGCAGAGTCAGGGAAGCTGCCAGTGAAGCCTTTAGCATGGCCAAGGAAGGAGTGCAGCGAGTTGCATGAAAAAAATATAGATATGAATGTCTAAGATGCTTCAAGGACCACTCAGGCCTATCGTGCCTCTGAGGAGTCGATGGGAGGGCTTGATCCAATGCCACCCCGTTGGGTTGAGTTGAATCCTGTGCTGGTTTGTCTGGTCTGCCCGTGGAAGGAGAGTCTGAAGCGGCGTTTCCACCCTAGGTAGAAATCCTGCTCTAGGGTTAGTGGCATCACGCAGCTTTCTGGTGGGATCAGCCCATCAGGGAGGCACCATCAAAACCGGGCTGGTTTCTTGGCTCAGGCTTTGCAGCTTTGACCTGCATATCAGCGACTTAATTCACTAAAGGCTGTGACTTTTTTAAATTTCTTTTTGTTAAAAGGTTCCTTTGGATTAGGCTGTTTCTTTAGGTGCCTTTGAAAGCCTCCTAGTTACAGTGTCAAGTATTTCTAATCATAAAGTCAACACCCTCACACGCACCTTGCAATGAAGAATGTCTTCACTGAAAATGAGTAGAAGGTCGCAAATGATATATTAAAACCCAGTATTTATTCTGTCATCTTGGTTTTGCCTTCTTTTTTCCTTGCCCACTTGCAAACGTCATTGGCGCATTTCTGTGGAGCACCCCTATGAGAAATGCATCTGTTAAAAATAACCCCAAATACCCAGGCAGTTAAAATAGGCAAATGGGTTGACTTTGTTTGCAGGCAGTTCAAATTTAGAAGTAATGTCCTTTAAATCAGTTTTGGAACTTCGGCCCTAGAAGGTTTAAAGATGTCTCAGAGCAAGAATTTGCCCTGCCATCAGTCATGCTGTCGTGACGCGCAGCAGCCGAAGGGTCTCCCCTCGTCTCCTAATTGTGATCTGCGATGCTATTTTATGTAAATTTTGCTTGAATTGTTAATCAGATAAGATACTCACCAGCTGCTGTTCTTCACGGTATAATCGGCCCCTCTTAAAGGGAATTCCATAAAAGAAAAAGGCCAAAACTATAATTATCTCCTAGAAGCAGTTTTTTTTTCTCACGAGAACAGAGCTTTTTTCCAATGAAAAATAAATAATTTGCAAGTATAATGATTGTAATTCACATAAAGAAATCAAATGTACAGTTATGTACGCAGCTGTACCTGTCACAGCTCTTTTATTCCTGTTCCCAGGTCTCTAATGAACAGAATATGGGGATGCATTTAACGTGAAAAAAGTTGCTCAGCAGAGATGAAAAATCTTAAATTAGCTACCATAGTTTGGCGTAAAACAACTATTTGAAGTTCTGCTGAACTTTCGTTTCGTTCTTCTAAAAATAAGCAATTTGCAATTGTACTTGGAAGCTGCAGGTAAAATTACAGAGCAGAGGTGGAGCAGACCTTTTCAGCAGCACTGACCCTTTTCAGTTATTTTACATTCTGAGAGTATGTGTGTGTGTTTTTATATATGAAAATTCTGCCTGCGCTTGAAAAACATGTGGCTGTATTATGTATTCCATATAACCATCTATGGCAGTTTAATATCTCTGATTTCATCATGTACAGAGGAGTAGTTAGAAGATGAAAAGACCAAGGTGAATTTTGCAATCACTTCCTTCTGTGCGGATAGAATAACACCCACACTTCGCCTGATAAGGGTACAGTTTGTATATTGTTGCACAGCTTAAATAAGTCTTTATTCAACTGCTATGTAAAATATAAACCAGATGAGAGAGAAAAAAAAGAGTTTATGTCTTGGCTGTCGAGGTTTTGTTCAAGCTCAGTCTTACTGTGTTGGATCTCCGGGCTGGGCAATACTTTTCAAATCGTTCTCAGGATTAGGTTAGCCTTCTCGTTACACATGCACATAGTACAAGTGCAGTTACTTCAGCTGGCTTTCGTGCTTGCTCTGTGTTACTCTCATGCTTTAATGCTGCTTATCTGCAGCCCGAGGAAAAAGTGTAGACGCTTCTCATTTCTTCCATTTTTCCAGTTGCATTATTTCCTTTTGAAATCTGCTACTTTCCAGCTTGGGTCTTGCTCTCTTTTCTGATAGCGTTTTGTGCTGCTTGTCCTCTGTGGCCTTCCCAGGTTTAAAGCTTTCCCTGTTTCTGAGCTGCTGGAACACTCATTTGCACCACGTTTTGCTCCTTTTAGGATTAGGAAGGTATCTTAAAGATATATACGTGTGTGAGTAATATTTACTTCAGACGTTGTGTGAAGTTATTTCCTAGTAGGTGACACAATAGAAAACCACTTAAAATTAGATTTCTTGTCTTTGCTCTATGACACTACCTTCACGTAGAGTCAGGGCTTTTGAAAGCTGAAGAAATGTCATCAAGGTACGACAGAAAATATGATTTGTTACTAGAAGGATGTGGTTTATTTTGTGAACGTGTGACCTTGGGAGAGTTAATGAGGTGTAAATGGATTAGAAGGCAAATGTAATTTTTCTCTTTGTACAGAAAAGGTGAAATTTTTCTGCTCTAGGCAAACAATGTTTTCAAATAGATTTTTGTCTATCTGTTTTATTTTATTAAACATTGCTTTGCTAAAGTCTTCACTGAAAAGTTTTCCTTAAAAATTTGTCATTTGGAGTAGTGAATTTAATCCAGTTTTCCAGAAAGTTCTTTCAATACACACTTCTAACCAGCCCTATCAATAAGCATTTTCTACTTAACTGCTGAAGGAATGTTTGTTAAAAATGGTAAGAGCAATTAAAGTATGAGGAATTTTTCCTCTTCATTCTTGGAAACCCTTATTGGGTTATGCTGGTAATGTTAAAGTAGTTTCCCCGAATCTAATGATTAACAATAAATTATAGAAATAGCAAGGCCTACCTAAGGGGTCGACAATTAGTGAACTACATATAGGCTTAGACACATGGAAGCACTTACAGCTGAACCGTGGGGCAAGAGAAACCTAACTAAATGACTGCACTCTCAAAAAGACTGCAAGATATAAAATGCTCCCCCTGTAAAATACGTAATAAAATATTTACAGAATTCCACAAGATCATTCAAAACTTAATATTAAAAAAAAAAAGGGGGAAAAATCTAACCTGCCACTTGCCAAGCTTGCCCTTCACACCAAAGACGGGAATTCCATTTTCTGAAGATGGAAACGTGCTCTGAATCGCGGGACGCCAAACGATGAGGCTTGGAAAAGAGACAAAGAGCGGGAGCGGTTGCCAAGGAAAGAATAAACAAAAACTGGAAGTCCCCAACCTGTCTGCATTGTACAGTGGTGAAGAAACCGTTAACGCATCAACTTGCGATCGAAAAACATGAAGTCGAAAAAATAGCAGCGCGTCTCAAAGCCTGTGGCAACGTGAACTAACACTGAGTAATCCTTCCGCCGATGCCAAGCTGAGCGTTTCCTACTGAAGAGAGATTAAACTATAAAGGATAAATGCAAAATGCTCCGGTTGTTGGGTGTTGCGACCTAAAAATAATCAGGAGCTAATTGGAACTAAGCACCCAGCCGTTACTTGTTCTTACTTGGAAAGGGATATTTTCAGAGCCACATGATCTAGGAAGGTGCTTCCCTTCGTGCGCGCTGAGGTCTGTATTCATAAATTACTTACTTAGGCTGAATCCTGCACCAAGGCAAACAGCTGTTTCATTTTCAGGGGATACATAGTGCATTTTCTGCTGGTCGTACTGCTGAAGACAGGCGTGTAACTCCCTTGGACTGTCTCTGGATGTAGGTGAAGGTGTTCAGGTTAAAAATTGCAAAACTTCTTTGGAAGAGCTAATGAAATGCAGCTATTCTGGCGAACTCACATGCTGCCGGTGCTGAGTTGAAGTGATAAAGGAGAGTAGCAATGATGGTGAAAGCAGAACCAGCAGGAATATTGCATTAGGGACTGCTGTAACTCTGTACTTTAAATGTTCTCTATGGGGCAAATAGCAGTTCCAAGGGAGGTGACCTATGGAGTGGTGATGGTTGGAATATGGCCACAGTGTCTTGAAGAGATTGAAACCAAGTTCCTTTAAATTTAACAAGTATTTAAAGGAGGGACTTTGGGACACAGTGAAATCCTAACCACAACTCTCCTTAGAGCTGGGAGATGGTCTTGCTTTTCAAAATACTTCAGGGTCTAAAGCTGCAAGCTGCCTACACCCAAGGCCCGGATGATATTTGGACACCCAATGCAAAATCAATGAGAGCAAAATGACCGAGCAGCCTGGAGGAGCCCGTTCTTCATGTGTGATCCTCTGAGAAGCTACCAGTTCCTTTCAACGTGGCAATAATGCCGCTCTAGCCAAAGAAGCCAGAAGAAGGGAACAGTAAAAACAATTCCCTCGGGAGCCTGTGATGTTCATTTGAGTCCAGTTTGGGACAGTGTGCTCAGGAGACGCCCGCGGTCTCTCTGGGTGGATGAAGAGCGGTGCCATCCCAACCCAGCTGTCCAGGGTTGGGTTTCCCACCTCCTCCCGCCGGGCCGGGCAGCTCTACGGCCCGATCCCCCGCTCAATGGACGTGTTGTCTGTTTAAGAGCGGCAGGATCTGGCCTTTCGCCAAGTTTTTACAGGTCAAATAACATAAGGGAATATTTTAGTCTGAACCACTTCCTGAATTCCCAACGAAGAATGTAGAGTCAAAATATAATGAATGGCGGCTGCCTTCTGTTCCAAACAATAGCCGCTATTTACCAAACAGCGTGTAAATTAAATGTGAGATTTCCCCCCTCCCTGGACTTCTGACTTCTTAGAAATTTTTTCTTCTTAACACTTGGAGTTTGGACTGGCTACAGAATTTCCTAGAAATTTGTGTGGATATAACACAGTGATTTGGGGATTAGACATCCTTGCAAACATTTTTTACTTTTTTGTATAATTTGAATACCAAACGTAGAGAACACGTACACTGAAATTTAGCCATTCTCTTTTACTCAAGATTGATTTTTTTAACTTTAAACAAAGTGAACACTTCATCAGAATTCTTTTTTTTTTTTTTTAATCTCATGGTCACTAGTTCACCAGTGTTTTTCCCCCATGGACAAAATAAATGACATGGAGAAACAACTCTTCCTTTTACATGAAGCTCCTCTATGTATCTATAGCAAAATAACCTACAAAACCCACTACAATCTAGGCACTGATAAATGATGCAATGTTTTAGAACATTTTATTTATCTTACAAAAGTAATGAGGGGATGATCTAAGTATCTTAGAGGCAGAAAGCTTTGACCCAGCCTACTTGTGTTGACCTTCGTTTCATACTGGCTTCACCAAAGCAGTATCAACCCAGTTGTCTTGACTGTTAGTCTGAAAACTCCAGTGACACAGGAATATCTCCAACTACTGGTCACTAAGATACCACAGTTGCTGTCATCTATCCAGCCCTTCCTCATTTTCCTACTGGATGAAGCGACAGGTAAAAGCTCTTTTAGCCATTTGTATCTGTTGTGTATCAGAACTGGAGTGGACACTAGACGTCTGCCCGATTCACTTCTTGCAGTAATGTTGAACAATTCGGGCTGAAATCAGAATCTTGCATAATACGTGTGTTATGGAAAGCAGACAATATACAATATTGTTTGGACAACAGATAATATATAGATTTAACAAGTTGTTATGTGCATCACTGCATGCCTGAATTAGGGAACATGGCCATGCAAGCCTTCTACAGACAGAGCATCAGATGAGTTTCGCACAAATCATGAAAAAAAATAATTAAGTAATTGCTAAATGTGTGTTTCTAAGAATACGTGAAAGGACAGACAAAGCACTAAGCCCCTGTTTAGCAATAGCTTTGTTTCAAGCATTAAATAACCAGTGTACTAATGGAATACTTATGCACTTAAAGGTGAGCACGTACTTAAATACCTCGCTGAATAAGAAACACCGTCATTCTTTTCAGCTGCCAAGGTATTTCTGTGGTTTTGACCTGCGAAGAGGAATACCCAGAGATATCCGCTCTCGGTATCCCATGGGAACAAGTGAATGCATAGGAATATCATTGCCCTTTTGGACCTAATATGAAGAGGAAAAAAAGCTGTAGATCCAGCATCTTAGCTCACTGTAAAGGGCTTTGGAATAAAAAAGATACACAGGACTAATGATTTGCTTGCAATGGTATAAAGCCGACACCTTTTTGCAGTAAGTTCAGTTTCAATCAACAGGAACTGGCATGTGATTCTAAGGTGAGCCAGCTAATACTAATTTTCCTGTTGCTATGTTGTTCTTGGTAACAGCACAGATATTTTAATAAGCCTTCAGGATTTCTCAGTTGAGGAGGTACAGTTGTTTCTAGCGAAGTGAAGGCTATAATCTGCCTCCCAATCCTGTTGAATCTTACACAGATAATTTCTAAATACCTGCTGTTGATTTGCTGACCTTGGAGCAGTTTCTTCAGTCTAACTTGGCATTAAATTGTGATTTGATTTTGTTGGTGTGGTATTTTTGCTTTTTTTTTTTTTTTTTTTTTTTTTTAATAAGACAGGCAGATTTCCAGTTTTTCTAGAAAGCTTAAAGAAACCAATGCATTTTGGCCCAGTTGCTTAGAAAATATTTGGACTTCTGTATTAGAAGGTAAAATATCAAATTGAAAGAACAATTTAAACTGGAAAACCAAAACCCCAAACTGATTTTTTGCAGCAACTGAATGCATTTTCAGGTGAAAAGTGCCAAAACCCCCAAAAGTTTGGAAGAAAACCACTTTAAGCAAACAGAGGAATCTAACAATAGCAAACCGTTTCAAACAAAAGATTAATAATTTCTTTGGGAGAAAATCAGATGCCTTCTGCAACACATATGAAAAGAAAGAAAGAAAAAAAAAATAGGTTGTTAAAAGCCTAATTTTCTGACAAAAGAAAGTTGAGGCAGAGTTTCCAAGCAGCCCAGTAACAATAACAAATGTTGCTGCTCCCCAGACACTTGTAAAGGCAGATGGGCTGAAGAGCGTGCAGAGTAATTAAAGAGCAGTTAGATGGTGTCTGGGCATCCCAGCTTTATAGGGCTGCCAAAATGCACTGGCAGGAAGACAAATCCCTCTCTCGCTTTTGATCTTTCATCCCTTTTTCCTCGATGATGTGTAGAGGTAGAAGGATCTGAATGTCTTAATCGCCTGATTCAGACCATCACACACAGGTAAAGCTCTTATTGACACCTCCAATGAAACGAGTGGTGTGATTTACCCTCAGGATGGCTTCCATGCAGCTCCTGCTTCTTTCGGAGAACTTTTCACGAAGCACATTGAGAGTAACGATGGCCACGAATCCAACTGTTGGATTAAAAGGCCAACATTTTCATAGCAAACCTAGCGCCTCCTGGATGTTTCAGCTTCTTTAATGGACATAATCTCCTATCTGAACTCTAATGGGACTCCGGAGGTGGATTTTTCTCTCGGTATTTTTGATGGAATCAGCCTGTAAATGGATCTCATGCTCAGTATCTTGGGGCCAGGTTATGGCCTTGCTCTTTAGCTGCTGTAGCTCATTCACAACACGTTGCCCAGGCAGAAGAGGAGGGAACTGTCTGTTGAAGGACACCCCTGCACCCAAACTGCTATTTCACCAATAATCTATGTCAGCCATAGGGATGTGGTGATAGAGGTCTGTAAATGTCCCAGCAGAGCTCTGCAGAGAGGTCTCCAGAGCCTTGGTAGGAAACTGAGATCCCGCACTGTTGTGTGCATGGGCACGTATGCATGATGTCTTATCTGACATAACAGCCACGGTAGATGATTTGTCTGACATTTGGCTGAGTTATGATGAATGTATGAGTACGACTGGGGAATGATATTCCCCTCTCGTATGATTTTTTTTTATAAATAGCTGAATATATAATAAAATACCTGACTTTGAAAGGTCTAGATTTCCTTCTTTTCCTCACAGTCCTCACTGAACATTGTGTGCTTTTGTAGCTAATTTTGTTGAAAGGAGTCTCCTCCCCTTAAACTCTATAGGTGTGTGGATTACTGCCTCAAAGGCATAGAACATGAAAAGATTAAAAGGTATCTTTTAGCCATTTTCTTATTTGGAAGTATATGTTTTGGATTCTTTGTGTTCCAGAGGTTACAGACAGAGCACTATCCCTATATATTTGTAGATCTACAGTCTCTGTGCTGATTTTCTCTCTGCTGAGCTCAGCTAGCTTTTCTGAAGTGCCTATCAAGCCCCTTATGCAAAGGAGCAAATGTTCAGTGAATATGCAGTTACTTAAGATCTTTGATGTCTAATCAGCACAAGTAGTTTTAAGCTGTTTGTATAATATTACCTTCTAAGTCCCTAATTTCTTGTTAGCAATGGTTTCAATTAATCTGAAGCCGTCCATTAGCATGTCATGTGTCTCTGGTTAAATGTGAGCTTAGTTTCCTTTTCTAAGGACTGTAGTTCCTTGTCCCATCTGTGCACTTGGTATATGGACAAAATCTGGGCCCTGCTGCCGCTTGGTCTCCTCTTTGGAGGACCAGTGCAAGCTGCAGCATGTACAGCCCCCGGTAGCACATTTCAAGCATATTACTCTGCCTTTAGGTAATTCTACTTAGGATTAATGCTCTCTTTTCCCCTCCTTTACTCCCTTCCCTTTTCTTTTTTTTTTTTTTTGATGGGCTGAAGGCTGCTCCTTTTCCCCAAATGTGCAGGGATATTTAATTATTAGAGTAATAATAGCGCTGTTTCCTCTTTCCACAGAATGCTATTCAATTAAGGAAACAACCCTCTTAGGCTGTTGGCATCAACATTTATTCTTTCCTCTCTCTTTTGCTATAAAAGAACATCAATATTTTTACAAAACTCCACTTGTCCACAAAAGTTTAACATGCAACAGGTTACAGATGCCTAATATACATCTGGGAAAGTGAGATAGAGATATGGATGTCACTATTTGAGAATTGATATTAAAGGTCAAATTCTTATATTCAAACTATTTAGGAAAATCTTTATTTGAATCATAGGTTTATCTGGAATTGTTCTGGTTTGGACTTATTTTTAGTATAGCACTGCGGGTGTCATAATGTTTATGCTGTAGGCTGCTGTGATTAGACATCCTTAGCCTTTTAATTGCTCTGTTTTAAGAGTCTCAAGGGAAGGCAACCATCCAGGTTGTCCAGCTGGATTGCTGTCACCAAACTCATTTTCCTGCCTTCTTTGCTTCCATCCTTACAGTCAGTGTTGTTACTCATCCCTGATCTTTGAGCTTTATACTTAGTGCTCTGCTATCTAGAGTTGAAATGGAAGAGAAAATCAAATATGACGTGGGAAGTGTTTCTAACACGTACAGAAAGGTGTTTTTTGTCAATGAGCAGCATAAAAAAAGCAGTAATATGACTGGACAATTGTCCTACAGTAATAATTAAAAATACTGAAATAGTACTTGACAATATCTTGACAACTGTTGTTTAGTCACTTATTAAATTTCATCATGCTCTTCACAGAGCAGGAATAATCCTTGTTTCATAGAAGTGGACAGTGAAGAAGATCAAATGAGTTTCTCAAGACCATTCTGGCTATGTAATTTGCATGTAATAAGGAATTACGTATATTTCAATTACGGGACAGAGTAGCGGAGAATTATGTTTTGGGTTCCTGTAGTTGCCCAGGATATTCCTTTGCGAAAGAGGCAACAAACAGATCTAAACATATGTTTCTGAAGACCGTTTTCAAAGACAAGCTGCATGGGAGCTATAAATGTACTTTTCTTCATGTGAGGCACGTACAGAAATGTGGTCCATCGAGGTGTGGGCATGGTACATCCAACTGCAAAGCAACGGGTTCCTGTTTGGGAATGTCCTCTTATACCGCCTGAGTGTCATTACCTGTTGGGCGATGGCTTCAAGGTAGAAGTCTAAAACTGGCTCCAGACCAGGGTTTTTGTCCAGGCCTGAACACTTGGCTTTTTGTGCCTTGAATGAGGCATTTGTAAAGGGAGGAACATGGCAACACTGGAATTTGAAATCTAGCCTACTGGAAACCCTACGGTATTTTCAGATACTTGGACGGCAGCCACTGCAGTTACATAAATGCAAAATATTATTGGAATAGGTAGTAGGTGTCCTTCCTTCCTTAGGAATTGCCCCACTTCAAACCTCAGTTCCTGTCCCTTCCCAAAAGCACTTTTTAATCCTGTTTTTTTTAAGCTATGACTCAGTTCCCCTGCCATCTCCTCTTTTAGGCTCAATCCAATGCTGCCTCATTTCTTTCCCCTACATGGCCTGAAGCAGTGAATACGCTGTATTCTTGTTTACACTATTCTAAAGCAGAATATGCCTGAGATGTTTACAAGTACTTCCTGCACCACAGGAAGAATATAGGGTTTCCATCCTCCTTAGCAGCAGTGCTTCGGCCTCATCGGAGCCAAGGAACTTGAGCTGTGTGTGATCTCCTTTCCTGTTTCTTTTGCTTGACGCAACATGGTAGAGTTGTTTGATGTCTAGAATGAAGGATGCAGCAACTCCAGCTTGCTAAATTCATCGCTTATTTCCTTTATTATGTTCCTCATTAGGAAGTTGTAAGAATTAACTGCGTGCTTTTTAGTTTAGTTTTGTTTTTTCGAAACACCTACCATTTTTTTTCTTTCATGTAAAGAGTTGCGTTACCTCTCTGAAAGACCGTCCTTTTACACTTTATACATTTGGGATAACTCAACATTTTCTAATGCCGTTGTGTATCTTCTTTCCTTGAACATTTTCATATACTAGCATAAGGTAGAGGTGGCAACTGAATAAGTCTCAGTTTAAAATTTTGCCTCTTTGCTTAACTGTCTTTGTAGAAGACAGAATGTTTTCTTACCACAACTTCTAGGAGCTTCTTTAAGAGCTTCTCAGACCTTCAGTTATTCTATCTCAGTCTGTGCTTCCTGGGTCATCTGGGCTCGTGTTCGTTGCTGCTTGGACTTCCCCATACTAGTGAAAATTGCATTTGACAGACTGATCCTGCCTCACTCATCAAATTCTGCCTCTCAACCAAAGAGCACATGGATACGAGTAGCAGGATGTGGCTTTATAAATACTGTGAGTCTTTGTGTCAAAATGTTCCATCCCCATGGCAAATATTTTCACTATCACTGTTGTCATCATCTGCTATCTATGGCTGCAGTAATCTTTGTGACAGCTCAACATCATTCCTTAAATAGAAGTTTAAATTTTCAGGTTGCACATAAATGCCAGGGTAGATGTATTAAGTACAAAAATCAGTGTATGAATTGGCTGCTGCATTTTCTAACCTAATCCTGTAAAAATAAATGGATCAATCTGTGAAGTCCAAACATCTTTTCTTCTTGATACTTGACATTCCTGTAGCAAAAAGAACACAAAGATCCTTAGGTATCTTCAGGTTTCTCCCATTTGAACTGCAGTGCTCCCACCTTCATGGTTACTCTCTCCCAAATGAGTTAATTTAAATCCAGATGGTGCAAAATGGTTCATAGAGTCAGCAAAGCCTCAGCTCATATTTACATATCAATATCCACGTTACAAATGGGATGTTTCAGACTATGATTGCCAGGCTACCAAATATTGCATAAGCTGGCACTGTATATGATATAAGGTATATGAGCAAAAATTTCTCCATGAGGAGTTCGGTTATTCTCCTCCTCATCCTCTCCCTTCTTCCTCACCATTTACACAGTTCGTTATTACTTTTATTGCAAGTGGAGTAAAATAGCTGTTTGCTTGTCTGACTCTCTCAGCAGTATCTTACTTTGTGGCAAGCTCATGTCAAGCCTTTGAGTAATGCTTTATTATACTTAAGGAATTTAAATAGAGTCCCGAAACATTTTGTGCTGCATGTTTTCATATTGTTTTTTCTTATCTCAAGTGTAAAATGTATTAGTTTGACATTTCCAGAAAGTCTTTCTCTTTCTAAAGCCAGACAGAAAAATAATAGAAAATGTTTGATCCTGTTTCTTGGATGAAGATCTACTATGAGCTTTTGAATACTTATAAGGATGTGATTTTGATCCAGATTCTTTTGGCACCAATGTTGAAATTACTGGATTGTTCTACTTAAATGATGCATCCTCTCCTTCAAATCTGAGTGCCTTGTGCCTCTTTGTTTGTTTTTGTAGATCAAACCTTTTATCCAGACAAATTCATGCTTAATGTTGATACTGAAGAAGACATTTTTTGCATATTTTACATACTACCTGAATAAATTTATAGTTATTATAGCTGATCAGATGAAATTATTTAGGCTTTTGTCTTACCATCTGTAATCCTATACTAGGGCTTACTCTGCCATATTGCTGTAGAGTCCGTATTGTAAATTCTTTAATCTTCTTCCAGCATCTATTACCACTGACTTTCTTAGTTATTTGAATATTGCTTAACATCATTGCAAGAAATTGAGGTATTAGCAGGAGAGAGTCTGGATAACTTAAGTGATGAGCTAATTTACAACCTGTTGAAAAAGTGATAGTTTTTTTGTTGTTTTATTTTTTTCTTCTTTCTTTTTTTTTAACTATACCTCCTAATAGAGTCCAACCTCTTCGTACAAGGAAGATGAAGCTTCCCCCAAAAGCAGAGTTTTAGGTCTTTAGATCTTGCCCCTGTAGAAGAAAGCTTCTTATTATAAAATCTTTTTACTACTTAACATAGTGGAGTTCAGCTGAGTTTTGCAACACCAGTTAAGAGAATTAGGACATTCTGTTAATCTTAAGTCTGGTGCATATTCCAGTCTGGAAGGTTAAGAGGAAAACAGCATTAATGGAGTATATGCCATGGTATGGGCTATGCTATGCAGAGAAAAAGGTAGAGAATTAAAAGGAAATCTCCATTGTGGGAACTTCCCAATGCCAAAGGAGAGGGAAGATCCATTTCAGAACCTGAGGCAAGCAACAGGATCCTGTTTTGGGATTATTTTGAGAGGTAGGAAGGGGTAGAAGAAAAAGCCCTCCACCAGCCCTTGCTTGCAGCATGCTTTGAAATGTATCTGCTTTCCTGTAGAAGTCTAAATACGATGGAACAACAATGGATATACATAGATAGACAAGGGAACGCTCCCAAATTTGTCAGCTTGAAGCCTGAGCGTTGCCAGGACAGTGTGACATCAGAAGCCGGTCGGAGTGCCACAGCCATGATGTTATAGGGTCAGTTGTGAGCAAAGACTCTTGCCTTCTGTGACCATCTTGTCCCTCACAAACTGGGACATGGTTTAACTCGGTGATACACAGCCGGAGACCCCATAGACCACAGCCACAGTCCACGCAGGGCAGGCAGTGTCTCAGCACGGAGAGGTAAGCCAAGCCAGCAGCTCTACCAGAAGAGCCTTAGGAAATGACGTGGCAATGCAGCTTGCTGTGGGAGATAACTTGTATGTTCTGAGAACATGCGAAATCCCTGGAATGGTGCTTGGTTGATACAATGTGAACGGAGATGCTTGCTTTCTTATAATCACATAAGCATTTATGTGTTTTCTTTATCATAGCTCGTGTCCAGAAGGTATTTCAGGATGGCCTCTTTGAGAGGACTTCCTTACTGTTACGCTTTCTGTCACTAGCTGGAAAATACCTCATCAGTCCATCAGTTAAAATTGGAGGGTTTTGTGCTTGTTGATTCTATTAGTTTCTTACAAAGTGGGTAGTCTCCTGGCAATGCTATTCTCCATCTGTTTCTTACACGCAAGTAGACCAGTTTCAAAACCCATAACAAGTTGGACCTGCTTTACAGTGCGCCGAGGACCTGAGTAATGCTCTAAAAATGATGTGGAAAAAGTAACCACCTTTTGCTGTTATGGGATAGTGCACAGTAAGTCAAAGTGTTGGGGTCGGTTCTGAGGCCAGAAAGGGCCCTTTAGGTTATAGTTCCAGACCTTCTGCGGGCCACAGAATTTCATCTAGTGATTTCCATATGGAGCCTAAAAGCTAGGAACTATGTATTAAGGAAAAACCCATTCTAGTTTTCAAATGTACCATACCATACGTGGAGTAAGAGTGAAGTGTGTGTGATTGAGAGAAGTTGGCATTCGTTTTGTAGAAGTATGAGTGACTCTGGAGTGAAAGAGGTGAGGAGGCAGTTGAAGTATATTTAAAATCGAGAGATGCAATCCTTCCTTAAATGTAACAAGGATCCAGCTGTGGGTAAGTTTCTGCCAAAAGTCCTCCGGAGATTGGCTTCTACAGCATTACGTTAGGTTATTTTTGGTGGGCTCAAGTTTTGGAGGCATAATGCCAAATAATATGAATTACTTAGGTTTCGTTTTGGGGTTATTGGGAATTGTTGGGATCATAGATTTAACGTGAGATGATTAAGTCCAAGTATTTTGAGTGACGGGTACAGAGACTAGGTGTGAAAAAGGAGGTTAAAACCTGCTATAGTTTCATATATTGAATTGTAATATTAGGTTGACTTCACAGGCCGGAAGAGCCACCTTCTGTCCGTAGATGTGTGGGGCATAAACAGAGTGAAATGGAAGCTGCCCCGTGACACTCGGCAAAGGTTTTGGCTGTGACCGTCTCTATTTTATCCGCCACCGTTTGATATTCAGCCGTTTCCGGCCTGTGCTGAGGCGCTCGGTTCCTCCCAGCGCACAACAAAGCCCGTTCGGAGGAAATGGGAAGCGGACGGGCACTCATCCACACACGAGCGTCTCCCAGCCGAAGGTTAGCTGGTTTTCTCATGGTTTCTCTAGGTGAATCAGCAGACAAAACATAGGACAGAAAATAGACCTCAGAAGACACGGCCTCAGACAAGTGTCCTGATGTTGTCTTCTCTCACTACAACTATCACTTCAATTTTTAAGTGTCCAGGACACAGGGAATAGCAAATTCCAACCGCAGTCACGTGGGACTATCAAGCGCAATCAGGGATCATCAAACAGGATTTCTCCAGGGCTGTCGTACAGATCCTATCCCTGTAGATGCACAAGTGAATTCCAAGTCCTTTAGACATCACTAGCAGTTTGCCGTGAGCTGGGGTTCCTGCCAGAAAGTTCATGTACTGGATGTCCAGGTCCTTGATTTTTTACCTCACTGAGGATTTCCGTGACTTCACGATTTGATGTTCAATACCCAACTATGACAGGTAGAAGTTGCAATAAATAGCAGATTTCTAGGTTTCGGTTTAATGCATGCAGAAGCCCTTGGAATGTAAATCTACTGCCACAACTTGATTTTATTTGAGCAAAATTTAATTAGAAAATTAAAAGCAAATATGTTACCAGGAACTGCTGGACCAAATAATGTGCCATACACCAAAATGCTAGTGATGCTGCATCTCCAAGTTTACTATGAAATTCATTAGAGAAGAAGACAGAATATAAGGCGTTTTAAAAAAAAAAAAAAAAAAAAAAAAAAAAGAAAGAAAAAAAAATAAAATAAGGAAAATCTCTTCTCACTGGGAGTATGAGCATGTTTTTGAAGGCGTTTAGGCAGTATTTAGTAATAGCTTTTGCACAGTCTTGCCTGATTGATCCAAAAATCCATGTCCAACTCATTTTGGAGCGATTGCTGTGTTTCTGTTTAAATTCTTCTGTGCTAGACAACACCGTGTTGGAAGAGTTTGTCCGCTGCTTAGTCTCATCTAGCATGATTCTCAGTGCTTTTCCCAGAAGCTTTAAAGGACAGTGAACCCAATTGCTTCTTGCTTTTTGCACAGTCAACATATCAGGCCAATTTGTGAGTGCTGAAAGAGCGTGAATTGGTGGCAGGTCTCTGACAAGCCAATCAAACTAAGATTGTGGCCTTGGATGTTGGTCATTGCTTTTTTTATTATTATTTTTTTCCTGGTCATTCTTGGGTAAAAATAGTATTTGACCGTTGCATAGGCCTCATGGAATAACAGATCTGAAGGCAAACAATGATTTGGAGAGATTTTTAAACTATTTACTACTTTAATCATTTGTGGTGGTACGTAACTAAAACGTTGTGTTAAAAAAAGAGATGAGAAGAAGACTTAAGAGATGGGAAGAAGACTTGTCCTTTTCCCTCCCCATTTTAAATGTTATTATGACTTTTGGATCTCCTAGACAAATTCTTTGTTTTTTCTTTCCTTTTCTTGGAGAGCTCCATTGTGCCCTAGTGTGGAACTTCTCTTAGGCTTCCTGGGAACTGCCAGGCATTTTCTCATAAATTTGAGTTGTAGTATTTGACAAGATAAAAAAAAAACCCTAGCCATGTGTTTCTTGGCTTCAGCCACGATGGCCAGTTGCCATATTTATTTACTGGCCTGACAAACTATTTGAAGGACATATCAAGATCATAGAAATCCCCTTTTCTGTTGGGCTGCCTCTGGGAAGAAGTTCTTGCTAAGTTCAGCTTCTCAGAGCAAAACTCCACCCCTTCATATGGGAATCACCCACGGTCTTTTATTGGGAAATAAAAGTGACATTCCCCTAATTCCCCTAAGAAACACAGACCGCGTCCTCGTGCCCTGGTTCTACCCGTGTTACCTGTTTGCACTGCTCTTCCTCCAGTTTCCAGCAGGCTCCTTGCAATTCTGCAAGAGGCAGATTGAAGCGAACCCTGGTGCTCTCCCAAGCAGTGTCACGCCAAGATTTTTAGATCCTAATTCCCCTACGTTATGCAACTGCTTGCTGGGAAACCTCAGCCGCACATTGCTCGCTCTGGGGGATTCAATAGCCACGTCTCCTCGTAGCAGCACATACACTCTTTATGAGATGCTTCACGGACTCTTGTTTCCAGTATTTGGCAGTTCCTAAGCAGTTCCTGGGCTCGAGTGAGCTATGGTTGATTATCAACCTCCAGGGTTTAAACAAATATCCCTGCAATATCTATTTGTGGGAAGAAAAACTCTTCACGTTCCTGCAGCACCAAGTCTTGGGAACGAATGCGCGTCGGAGAGCTCTGCAGCAAGCAGCGTGTCCCCGTGCGGTACACACAGGCTGCTGCTGACGTTTGCTAGGCAGAAATAGGAAAGCTGAGGCTCTGTACGCTGTTGTTAGCGAGGTGCTAGTACAGGCTCCTCTATCCTTATGATGAAACAAATCAAGATGACAATCTGGAGGGAAGAAAAGTCCTTATTATCGAGGTGTGGGAGAGGAGTGGCAGGTCATGCTGATGCTGCAGGAGTTTGGGACAAGGCAGCAGGAGGAGGCTAACAAAGAGAATTTTCAAATGAGGTAGATTTGATGGGTCCATTTTTAATTAATGCAGAAATGAAGCTGGCTTATTCTACAACCACATGGATCTGCTATGTCTGCCAATATCAGATTCTGGCCTTAAGTTCCATGTGTGATTTAATGTAATCTTGAACTGTGCGAAAGAGGCATAGGTCAGTTTTAGACCGAAGGAATAGAGAATACATCACAAAATGAGAAAGCTTCTGTGACAGAAAGTTTGGGAGACAGATTATCTCCCAGATTTGCCTTAACTCCTTAGGGTTGTTTGTCTATCAGTAGCAATTCCGTTTTCTTCTGTGGCTGTCCTTGCGATGCCTTTAGGCTCTTTGTGACATTTTTGCAGTATCTGGCACATAATACTGCAAAATGCGCATCTGTATTAACTTCTGCACAGGTCTAATGTCTGTGTCCTTGCAGGAGGAATTAACCAAGGCAGAAAACCAGAATCCATTTGTATGAGAGTAGAATTTGGTTCTTTTGGTGCTTCTTAATGCGAATGTAGTTGTAATTTATGCCTCTTTTATTTTCCCTTTATATTAGCAAAGTGAGGTAAACTGCAAGTGGGAATCGGGTCTGCAATAACCAACTGAAAATTAATACCAAAGGCAAAATAGTTCATTTTTTCTAAATGAAACCAGCTCTGAGCTGGTAAACTTATATTTAATTAGTTGCCTTTAAGTTTCAAATAGCCAGGTTCAATCGAGTAAATAATAATAAAAGAATACAAACTTTCTATCTTGCTAAATGAAGAGAGAGAGAAAAGCAGGGAGTGGTGGCCGGAGGGCACGGGCTTCTGAACCAACTTCTGATTTGTGACACAACCTTTCTTAAGCATATTTAATTCTGCAGCTAATAACATCAAAAATGTTAAAGTGGTTTAAGGGTGTAACTCTTTGTTACTGTAGATGTAGCAGTAAACAAGTAATTGAAGTGCACTGCTTTCTTAAGGGAATGGAAAACATTGCAAGGTGCCCATATAAGCCATTCCTGCCAAGTGCAATAGCTCATTCTGAAAACAGAATTTTTACTTAAAGCATCTTTATATTCTCCAATAAACTAAGAATATAATTTGGTTTTGTGAGTCCACTCTATTCCTTAGACTTTATTGAAAAGCCCAAAGAACCAAGGGTTTTCACTGGAGGTGAATCCCTGTAGTGCTGATAGGTAACAGGATAGACTACAAAGTGGAGAAAAGCAGGAGCAGGTCAGCCAGGACGCCAACCCACAGGACAGGTCTCCACTGGAATTTTTATGAATGATATAAAGTTTCCATGATCTGGAATTGGTCATTTATTTCCAGAAGTTTGGAATCGAATAATCCAAAATAAAGATTTATTGTGTGGACTTTGATCCCGCTTTCCTTCTTAGTTGCTCTTAAGTTGCCTGTTGATTGTCTGTCTGCTTTTATCTGTATTGAAATAAAGAAAAAAAATAGATGCAGCTGTTAACATTAATGCATAAAGTAGGAGTCAGAGAATAGAGGCATCAGGATGGAGGCACTAATGCAGAAAAGCATTAAGGTGAAAAAAAAAAAAGATTTTGAACTGCTGCATAAGAAATCTGTGATTCTTGTTCTTTGTTCCCTGTCTGGTTGGGATGCCGTTTTTAAGGCTAATGGGAGTGTTCACAATTACAACAGCAAGGAGAAAAAAAAAAGTGTGTATATAAAAGGGCACAAGCCAAATGTTTTTTAGGAGAGCATGAGGAGGAACAGCAATTTTTTCAATGTTTGTCTCTTCTGGAATATTTTGCACCTTCTGAAGTGCTTGCGTTGGTTGTGATGTGATGGTGCCAAATAGATCCCTGCTCCAGACTGGGTTCCTTTAACTGCCTAGTTGCAGGAACCACTGTTGTGGGTTTGGTTTCAGTTAAAACTATTTGGAACGATGCTGTGATTTTGGTTTCAGAATTGAGGATGAGTGATTTGCTCTGTCTCCTAACCTAATCTGTTGGACTGCCCATAATTAGGCAGTTTGGAAGACAGAGAAATAGCAATACCCAAACTGCACCTACCCCGTTAGATTCATAACTTTCATTCGACTTTTATCAAGGGAAGGAGAAGATTCCTGTTCTCTCTCCAGCATACAGGGTTCATCTTACAACAAATGCACTCTGCTTCCATCCAGGAATCAATTGTGGACCCTGGAACTGTCCTAAGCAAACCAGGAGATCAGGTCATATTAAACTCTTAATACTTATGTTTTCCACTGTAACTCAATTCCACCTCTGCTTGCCAGAGTCCTTGGTTGCTTGTGGTAATGTATTCCCTCTGCTGCAGCGCTGCTCACCCTAGCAAAGATTAACTTGAAGTGCATGAACGTGAAAGAGCGGAGGATTATCACCCAAGGTAACGTTGTTCAAAAACTGTGTTGTGTCCAGTGATTTCAAGCCTCGCGCTGCCATCAGGGAGGTCTCCCTTGCAACAGGCCGGTGGGGTGGGCAATCGTTATTGTAAAGGACTATTAGGACTGTATTTCCATGTAGTGTGGAAGTTCATGCCCCTTTGCTTGATGGTAGACAGAAATAAATGAACTTTTTTTTTTTTTTTTTTTTTTAATTGAAAGAGTTGTGTTTAAAATCCCTTCTGCCTGCTTGCAGCGCAAGGGAGTGCAAAGTGCAGGGAGTTAATTTAGCTCCAAGACGCCTGGGTGAATCTGTAGGAAGGAAGTTTGCTGACAGGAAGGAGGGGTGTGGATGGGAAAAGCTGCCCTGTGCTGGGCTGCCCTGACCGCAGCCTGGAATCGCAGCGCATGGATAAGAAAGAATTTAGAAATTAATGTGCAATCCGGAAAATGAAATTCTCTGTCGGAGCAACCCTCGAGTCTGGCAGCTGTTCCGCAGCTGATAAGGAGGGGACCAGCTGAAGCGTTCCCATGGTCTCGTCCCCGGCTGGCATTGGAGCGAGCTACAGAGCGTGAATCAGGAGCTAATTCTGGCCGCCCGGGCCGGGGTCCGGCGAGGCAGCGGCCGATGCGTTAACTTAGCAATCTGTGCCCTTGAGTTATGGGAATTGCCGAGTCCCGTTTTCTTTTTCCATTTTTTCCCTCCAGCCTGTTTTTTTTCCCACACTGCCTCCTGTCCTTTTCATTCCAAAGCATGCAGTGCATAAATACATATGTGCATTAGCTCATGTGTATAGTATATCAAAGTGCATTTTCAAATGACTTAGCATAACAGTGTTATCGTACAAAGGAGACGCAGCCCAATACCGCATAACATATTGACTGTGTTTTTGACAGTCAGGCTCCAAGTATAACAAAATCATATGTCTTGTTTTACGGGTGGGCAAATCTTAAAAAGCTCAGCTTGCAAAGAGGGCAAGTTTAAAGCGATTCTCCTTCCTCCTCCTCCCACTTTCGTTTAGTTTTTCAGTCCGCTCAGGTTGGGCGTCATCATGCAAGCCAGCCTTTTATCGTGGGTGACAAAGTAAACATCAGTGTGGTGATGGCGAGGGAAAATGTTGTGGGAGAAATCACTCGATTTACTTTAACTTCACAGAAACTAAACTGTATGGAATTGAAAATGTTCGTTTTGCTGCGCCTGAAGCCAAATGCCAGAGGCACGTTCAAACATCTGTTTGCATTTACAACGTGATTGACTTTGCCAATGATAAAATGGATTTTAATATTATAATTTGAATGCCCAAAGAGGTGATATTAAATAGTTTGCTATTCTGCCCCAGGCCACTAATCATTCGTGTCTTAATCCAGTGCAAGTCAAAGGGGATCTCTTCCTTGTTTTCAGGCTTTGAGTGATGCTCTTTTCTTCCTGGGGGCTCTATAAATGTGCTTGAATGCATCAGGTTAACACAGTCCTTATCTGCTCGATAAGGACTCAGGCTAAACTTCATGAAAACAGAGTTTCTGGGCAGGGTTGAAAACTGTTGTCTTCCTGTATTTTAAATGTTTAAATGAATCAAACTGTGCAGAACAGAAGCTGCAACATGTTCCCTTCTTGTACCTGAAATAGTAAATCGGGGAAAACACGAGCAGAACCTACATCTGGCTCCCCTCAAGGTAGAATGAGGCCCAGTAATGAGTTTTCAGGTATCAGCAAGTGTGTTTACAAGCATCAGATTTGTATTTGCACCTCGGTGAGCTCTCCTGCTCAAGAGTCATACCACTGCTATGAATATTACTAGCTTAAATTCTCTAAATGTGTAAGTACTTAGTAAGAGAGTCGCTATTCTTCTATTTTTAAAAATCCCTGCTTGCTTTATAAGCATGCGTTTGCTCCTCATTTCGCTGTGTAATGTGCCACCTTTCAGCTGACTCCTCTTCAGAACAGAGGTTGTTGTCCTTGTTTTCGAGGTTGAACGTGCAGGGAGAGACCTCACTTTGAGCTCTGGGCACCCTTTCTTGTTGGGTGCTGCTAGGCCCAGGGCTGCTAATGAACCTTCCGTAGGCTTGATCCCGTGTACGGTCTTTGATGTGGGATTGCTTTGCAGCCCTTCTCCCAGTGGGAACTACTAATTTGGGGCTCTTCTACCTAACTACACTACCAAAAAAAAAAAAAATTACCTGTCTAGGACTATTGGCCTTGTATCAAACCAAGTTGAGAATGACCAACAGGTTCAAAACTCACTGAGGGATAAAAAGTCTTTCCCGAATATACTTGCTTTGGCCTGTTCTCCCCTGCATGAACGAAAGGAATAAACTGTATCAAATTCTGTGTCTGCATCTGAAGGCACTTTGGATTAGCAGTGAATCGTCATGTCCCAACCGGTGTGTACGGCCTAAGGATATGTTCTTTGTCAGGTTTCGGGGCAGCAATAGCTTGTGAGGATACTGCTCTGTGATGGGAACCTAACTGCAATTCACTCTATTTATACTGCAAGCTTTTATTTACAGAACTATTTATTACCATTTGCCAACCTGCTGTCGTTCACAGCAGGGCCCTGATTTTGGATGCATCTCAAAGTGCTGTTGTAACAGAAACAGCGAAGAGTAAGGATTCCCTTGTGTATATCCTTGGCTAAAATTGGCCTTCAGCAGTGTAATACCCCGGGGTTTTGCATTCAGGTTTTGTATTACTGGTTGGACTGCCAATAGGTATGATCAGCCCAGGAAGCTGGGCTTTCTAAAACTAGCCCTAATTCCTGTTCATACCCTTAGCTATCCTATTAAAATAAAGTGGTGCTCTTCGACAATGAAGATTAGTGGCTGGAGAATCTGTAGGCGAGTGGTTTTCTCTAAAATACCATGCTTTATTTTCATCTCCTTCTGTTTCTGTTGTTTATGCCCAGGTAGTGTCACATAGCTGATGCTCTTAACTAATAGTTTTGATGTTGTGTGATACAAATAAATTGTAGTTTTGAATTCTCTTCTCCTTCTTTTTCACCAGCTGATTTCATATGAAGAGGAATTTCCTGCATAAATATTTCCTGAATATTTTGAACAACTTAGTTTTAATGACTGGATTATTTGTACTTAGGCATTTTGGTTTTTAAGGTACTGTTTCAGAAGGCTAAAGACCTTTATTTAACGAATGCTTTCTAAATAATGCTCCATTAATATAAAATGAAATATAAAAATGAGCGTCTGAAAAAACAGAAGCATGAGCTTTGTTCCAAGAAGTTGAGTGACTGAGACATACAAGCACAAATGAAAGGATGTGAAATGAAATCAAGAGGAGTCTCAGATAACTGGGAGTCAGTTTTCTCATAAACTTCCATTACAATGAATAATATGACATGAAAAACTCACTAAATATGCTTTACTTGTCAGTGTATTTGCACGCCTGGGTGCTGCACGAGTGCCTGTGTTAACCCCTGTGTCTAGCCTGGGCGAGCACAGAGAGCAGGAGCCCATGGGCCACCTTCCATCCCACTCATGGTTGAGCTTTCCTCCTAGCTGGAGGCTGCTGGCAGGGACAGGAGCTGAGCCGGGGAAGCCCCAATCCAGCTCCGCAGCAAATTCCACGGAAATCAGATTTTGATCAGACTAAAGGCTTGAAAAGGGAATGCACTGGGCATGAATTGTTTTCATTTCTTCCCCTCCCCTTTTTAACATGGGTCTTCTTTATGCACCGCATATTTTCAGAGGCAAATATCTCGGTAAGCAATTACAGGGTTTTCTGCAGCAGGCAGGGATCTTGTCGTGTGATGTTTTTCATCTGGCATCTCTTTGTTACTTTCATCGCGGGCTGCTCCGCTGCATACAAGGCAGACATTAGTCAGAATGAGTGGAGACTGTCTGTTTTTGAGTACTGAAGCTTTATTTAAAATGCATGCTTTGCCAGTGAAGTTTGCGTGTGCGCCTCTTTTATGCTGCAATTCCAGCCCTTCAGATGTGTGTTACAAGGCTGTAATATTGCGCAGACCCTTTGCCTTCCAACAGGCACTAGCATTGCATTTTTTACTAACTACGCCATGAAAAAGTGAGGGGGAAGAGGGAGACGCTCACCGCTGAAACAACTTACCTGCTGCTCTTACAGAGCCTGCAGTCGTATTTCTGCCAAATGTTTGGCAGAAAATGCGATACAGACTTTTTTTTCTTCTTCTTTTTTTTTTCTTTTTCTTAACTGATTCTTCTTGTTCCAGGAGGAAGATATAAAAGGAGAGGCCGTAGCTAAGTAAACGCTGAAGCACTTCCATAGCACTTGTACAGCTGATGATCTGGGGGGTCTGGCCCCGCTGCAGAGTTTGGTGGCCTGGGACCATGCCCACCCTAGGGAGTTGGGACCCAACCAGTGAGACATGGGCAGCCCAAAGCGGTTGACTCGGTCTTGTCACCTGTCAGAGCTGGGGTTTTATTTTCTCTCCTTGGCCAGGAAGGCAGCCCTTTCCAAGGCTGACTGTCCTCAGAAAGAAGGAAACAGAAAGGGATGTATTAGAATAGCAAACTGATTCTTGGTACTGATTTCAGTGCTCCCTAGAGCCCCTTTTGGGACAATCTGGCAATGTAAAATAGTCTAAAGGTTGAGCAACATTAGGTCCAAAGAGCAAATAATGAGACTCAATGAGAAATCAAGCCGTCCAATTCAGTAGCTTTTGAATCTGATTTTTATTCATGTTGAGACTATTCTAAACTGCTTTGTAGCATAAAGGTAGGAGCAATGCAAGTAAGCCCCTTTTTTTTTGGTTTCTTTTTATTAATGCAGCAGGGTGTTTTACTATGAAGGGGTTTTGCATGCTTTACTCCCACAGATAGCATGAGATTAAGAACCTACATTGAAATCCTTATTACAGTGGCAAAACTCCTAATTTATCTGCTTCCAGCAAAGCTATAATATGTTGTCTGAGTAGATCTCGGAACTGTTACTGCTAAAGTGACCACAGTTGCTTGGAGTGATGGGAAGTGCCAAGATGGACATTCACACACACACATGCAAAAAGAAAAGTTTATATTCCTGGCTTTATTTTTTTTTTAATCAGTCTCACCTTTCTTTGCCCTTTCAGATTAAAATTTAATGCAACTATAAAATAGACCCTAAATACAGCTACCACTGGAACGGGTTTAAACTCAATTTGTGCGTGCTGGTCTTCAGTCTGATTTCCTGTTAAAGCAGTCCTTTGCATCCAGTCCTTTGCACACTTAGGCCACTAAATGGCATCATATTTGTAGTGAATCAGTTGGGCTGTGCATAAAACTAGCTGTCTGTTGCCATCATTGACTTCATTCTGATCCAAACCTCTTGGAAGTTAACTTAAAAATATATATATCTTTCCCGTATTTTTGGCTTGTTTGTGAATGATCAGCCCTGAAGTCTTTTATTGAGGTACTAGCTTCCACGAGTTTGCTTACATAACAGCAAGTGAATTTAAAACCCAAGCACGTGTTAAAGCACTTTAGGGGGTGACCATCATGTTTATGTATCACTGAACTGCCCATATTCTCTTCAGCAGCCCTCAGTTCAATCTGTATTTTGGTCTGAGCTTGATGTTATACAAGTCACCTTCGCAAGCAGAAGATGAGTCACAGAGACATGATGAGCATGATGTTCTTCATGAAGTTCTCGAGACCTTTCACACAAAATTGCTATCTAGGAGAGATGTGTTGTCTTTAAGCAGCTTGAAAAACTGTGGCTGAAATAACTGGGGAAAGGACATGTCTAATTCCTGCGGAGGCCTGTATGGCAGGCAGTGTCTAATAACATCACAATATCCAGAACTTGGATTTAGCTCAGGCTCTAGTGATTCATGGCTTTAGGTTCCTGGCTCAGTGCTCGGCGTGCTCGCCACGATGATAGACATCATGCTGTTTAATAATACTACAAATGAGCTTGATTTTGCTTGGCAAAACCCAGCGCGTTGCAGACGATTTTATGTGCTCACCTTACTGCTAAGAAAACAGGTAGAAGTGCAGGTCAAGAGTTTTGGAAATTGTCTTCTGGAAAGCCAAAGCAGCACACATGAAATGCAATGTTAATAGCAGGACTCAGCCTCTATCCCTACGTACGTGCTTAGTTAATTCTGAGATGCCAGGAACTGGTTTTTACGCTGAATTGGAGAACATGAAGGACTGGCAGGAAATACGAACGGGCGTGGGATGCTATCGAGTTTTATTGCCGTTCAGTAAGAATGACCACATTACTCCCGAGTGGGGACTTGTGTGTGTGGAATAGGTTTTCCTGGGGTGAGCAGCAGCGAAAGCCTTGCACCTTGTCACACGTGTCACGTGTCTAGCCTGTGTCTTGCGTTTGTCGTACCTCATTGGGTTGTCGTTGGGGCCTTTGCTGAGCTGCTCCTCCTTTTCCTTTCCATTTACTATGGAAACATTATTACTGGCATGGGTATAGTTAGTGGAGCATGAATTCAATATATTTTAAGGTTTCTTAGATAAAGACATTTATGTGCTGGCTTTTCTCATCTCATATATTTTCTTTGGTCGAGATGGGGCTAAACTCAAATAATAAAGCTAAATATCTCGGTGCTTTGCATTTTTAAACTGCATGATGTCATTTGTAGGATGACTGGTGGGTGTCTTTATTTTCAGAGCTTAGAAAGCACATTGAATGGCTTTTCTCGTAAAGCCGAGCAACTGTGAGTCGATGTATCGAATGTACAGATGACTCTTTCGCCCAGTGTGATCACTGCTGTGCTCTGCACCGTGCAGTGTAGCATTAACACAGCCCTCAAGGCCCAGCATGTCAATCCATCCCATGATTGTTGTACTTTTTCCTCCTGCTCAGCTCCCCTTTTGCCAGAAAGGCAGCTGTCTTCAGCCTTCCCTGGGAGCCAGGTCCTTCCCCTGTGGAGGAAGCTTTGGAAAACCACAAGTGTTGTTTTCCGGCACCAGTTTTCTCCTGTTTTCTTCTCCGTGTTGCTGTAATGGAACGCAAGATAACAGCGTGCTGGATTTCGTAAACCTGATTTTGGCACTTGGGAAACTTTAGTTGGTTTCATTTTGCCTGGGCTGAGATCTTCATATCCGAGCAACGAACATGAGACTTGTCCTGGGATGTCTCCCTCCCATCTCAGTAGGAGAGAGGTATCCTGGGGCTGTGGTTACATTTACTGGTGCCGGAGAGGGGAAAGCTACATACGGAAATTCTCTTTCCCTTACGGAGTTGAGGGCGTGATTTGTTCCATCTTTCTCTCTTGGAAACTGAAGCGTTCAACTCTGCTTTTCATTGGGGAAATTGTCTTATAGTAAATATTTCAGAGCTCTTTCAGTGTAAGCGTTCGAGCTCGGATAGGCCGGAGTTTTGGGTTTCTTACCCGTGCTTGACATCACTTTGGCACTAAAAAGGCTTCAGCCAGCCTGTGAGTGAGTCTGCAGAGGATTCGTGTGGGAATGTTACAGGGCTCTGCTATATGTCTTGTGATTCTGCCCTGCAAAGTGCATGGTAGGAAAAATATACTCCAGTTGCTGTATAACTAGCCACTTTAATTTTCATGCATTTTAGAAACGTCAGGATGGGCAATTAGTTATGAGTTAATGACTGATACTTTATGGCAAAACATCACAAATAGTAAAAACAGAGCAGGAGTAGAACCGTGCTTAAAACTTCTCTGCTTTTATTGGGAATATTGTAGTTTCTAAAGACCCAATTTCTTGAATCTGGTGTGTTCTACTTTCATTGATGAATCTGAGTTTCAGGGAAAAGGTTGAACCCTAAAGAGTTAAAATATAGAATGAGACTGAAAAAAACAGTTCTCAAATGTTTAACCGTTTGAGGCTTATGTTTCTGAGAGAACAGTTTAATTCAGGTTGCTAAGGCAGATGATATATAAACCTAAAACTCTTTAGTAGTTTCTTACTTCCCAATCAGCAACCATTTTCAAGAGTTATGGGTAATCACCTTGAAATGAAGCCAGAAGTTGACAGACTTTGGCTGTTCTGGGCAAAAGAAAGGAGAAATCCCAATGGCTAGCGGTACTTGTATAAATCCTTCCACCACTAATCTCTTTTTGCTCGTATAAAGGCAGATCTGAACTTCAGCTCCATATCGCAGGTATAGGAGTTATGGTTTCTCAAGTGGAAGGTTTCTAAGGTCTGATTTAACCTCTGAAATTTCAAGCTGTCTGCAGGTTTTGTTAGAGCATTACAAAAATAAACGTGCATTGTAAATTCGGGTTGTGCCTATTAATTTTGCAGCTGTATCATCTCGGATAGTATCTCAACATATCTGAAAACTTAATAGTGACGGATTTGAATGGTGCTGCTGTGGAGAACACAAACATCTTGCAAGGATGCCAATGAAGTAACCTTGAGTCCTTTTCTTCTTTTCACGACTTAATGTGACTTTGAGTCTATTTCATTAAAAAAAAAAAAATGTTTTTAGTAGGATTGCAAAATAGACGCCGTTTTTCACCCAAGAGACTGTTCCATTTCCGTGGTGGGTGAAGTGGTCCCTAAGTAAATAGTCTGTCAATTTGCTAAGCATGAGGGATCCATAAAAGTGAGAGTTGTGATTACAGCAGGAATTTTCCCACAGTGAAAACAAAACAAACCCGAGTTTCATCCATAAAATGTTGCAAGGGAGCACCACTTGTTTCCTCCTTACCTTTGTTGCCTGGTTTTATGTAAGCTGGTGCTCTACTTTTCCTTTACAAGGAGCCAGGCGAGTAGCGCAAACAAGTTGATCCTTGCATCTCCAGACGAATTATACGAGCCGAACACATGTTCTGCCGCTGGCACGTTGCTGCTCCTCTGCCAGAAACCTTCTCCGCGCTTGGCTTGCACAGCAACAAGCCTGGGTGGAGGAAGGAAGGAACAGCTGGGAGGTGATTACGGCTTCCTGAGTCTCCGCCGCGCCCATGGCACAGGTTAGCTCCGTCCTGAGCTGCGGGCGGCTGGTAGAAATCCCCGCGAGACCGTCCATCATCTCGTGCGCTGCCTCCGCCCGGCCCCTGGCACGCGGCCGCGGCGGCACACGGCTGCTGCGGGAGCTGGCCTTGCCGCGCCGGTGTTCGCAGGGCACCTCCAGCCTGTGCGATGGCCCTCGCAAGAGGGGCAGAATGGAGTTTTGGGTCTTTTGCACGCAGGAAAAGGTGGTTTTGGTAGGATTTATGTGCAAGCCTGAGATGCATCAACTCATATTGGTGGTTTGGAGGGTGTATCCCCAGAGAAATTTCCAGTTAAAAGGTTTAAGTGGAAGAGTAGAAAAGTGTTCACCGAGGAAATAAATTTGCTGGAAGAAATATAATGAAAGTGAAATGAAAAGAGCACTATCCGTATTCCCGTTCTGGTGGAAAGTTCACCTTTCCCAAGACCAAGGTGGTTTGGGGCACTGCACACAGTTTGTGCCGTCAAAGCATATTTTGCTTTTGGAATGCCTGCCGCTAACGTGCACTGCTACAATGGTGTCAAATGGTGAATTTGTGATCAGTCTTTAATAGTCCATAATATCCTCTTGGCTAATAAACTGCTAATTCTGGACCAGCAAAGTGCTGAAACGACTTTCACGGACTTCCACTGAAACATATAGCATAAATGAAAAGAAAGCAAAATGAATCGTGGGTTGAAGAGTGGCCCACGCCAAACTGAGGCCTGTTAAGCTGCTGTTATCTGGGGCGCTGATGAAGGGCGATGTGGGGACTGAGAATTGGTGAAATAGCCTTCAGCTGGTCTGAGAGCCATTTGTCGCTTGCTACGCAACGAAGTCGGGACGGCCCAGGATGCATGCTATCCGTAAGCTTTTATTGATCGAGTAGGCACAGCTCTTCTGAC
>JAWLRI010000928.1:1747200-1785215 GCA_034781795.1 Crypturellus tataupa | reverse complement strand
GACCAGCTGAAGGCTATTTCACCAATTCTCAGTCCCCACACAGCTGAAGGCTGTCTCACCAATTCTCAGTCCCCACAGGGCGAGGCACGAGCAGAGCTGCTGGATGACACTTCTGGAAAGCAGGAGTAATAATAAACATCTGGAGGGTTCGACATACTCATGGTTGCCAGTAAATAATCCCTGGCTCCTAAGCAATTGCTGTTGGAGGAGCAGCCTGAAAGATGGAGAAACTGAAAAGGAGCTGTATAATGGAATGAGGAGCAACATCCCGAGAAATCAAGAGCACTTGTGGATCAACGTGAATAAATAGTGTCTTGGAGAGAAGAGGAAACCGGCCCTAGACAGGCTGTAGCGTTTGGCATAAGGATCAGGTACAGGGAAGATGGGTAACAAAGTCGAGCGTGTGGGAGGCTGCATGTCTGTCACCAAGAGCACGTGGGAATGCAGATAGTGACAGACACATAAGTCATTAGCAGGATCTTATGCCAATTGAAGAAGAAATGTTTGTACTCACTTAAGACTTGATCCAAATTTGATTGAGTTCAATAGAAACCTTCCGGTAGCTTCAAAGGGCTTTGGATCCGGCCTGCAGTGGCTGCCTGTTTGTGTCTCAGCCTGCAAACAGGAGCGCACATGCCCAAAGGAGCACTTTGCACCTCGAGTACTTTGTGTGCTTACTGCCACCCGCTTCCTCATGCATCTCTCAATTTTCCACTTGCTGCAGCTGCCATTAACGTTTCTAGGGCAGTGTCTAGTCCCCTGATACGGCAGGAGCGTATTGGTGCGGCTGCTGTTGGGTATTTGAGGGGTTCTGGTCCATTTTTCTCCTGTCTTTTCTCTCTGAAGCCCCATTGTAGCTAATCGGGTGGTTTGCGTAGCTGCATCTCTCATGTGCGTCCACACGCACGCACTCATTTTGCTCTTTTCCTTTACACCCTGGTGTAAAGGAGGGTCTTTGTCACCCCCTGCTGCTGTGCAAATCCGGAGCTGGCGCTTCCCTTTGGATAAAGCCCATCGACAGGCAAAAGGTTGCTGCTTGTATGGGCAAGTCGGCTGTGCCGGCGCGCATAGCGCTCGGGCTGCATCATCACATTAGTCAAACGTCTGCCAAAGGGCTTCGGCGTCTGATGATCCCTGTGCTCCGCGCTCGCCTTTGATACTCCTGTGGTTGTGCAAGGAGGTTTGGCCATGGGGCCCCTCTGCGAGCGGCCCTTTTCCCCCCAGATCGGGCAAGGTGTGGGGCTTGAATACCCGTATGGGGCTTATTTCCCATCAAAACAACAAAATCAATCGTATTTGATGCTGTTTGCCTGCAGTGTCCATAAAGCCACAATATAACTTTTGCTGACAGGAAAATACGATCTTGTGCTTGGGGTTACAAGTGAGGTAGCAGTTTCAATCAGGCTATTACAGCCGTAAGATTTCCGCTAATGCCTCATAGATGAATATCTGTGCAACAACGTTTTAAGCGTTTTGTGAGAATAAGCTGATTTGATCACAGGGAGGTTGTTTTCCGGAGACTCTTCTGAAGTGCCACGGAGGTTGGTACCAGGCTGGCTGGTTATTGGAAATAGCAGTTCTGCTTATAGAGTGTTCTCCCTAAACTCATTTGGCCTGAGTGACAGGTTTGACATTTTCCACATAGATTTTCTGTTTTGTTTTCAATTTTCTCAATTTTGTTTGACTTTATCAATACTATCTAATATTAAATATTAATATTAGAATGTAGCATTCATATTCCACTCAATATTTTATGTCAGTATTTTATGTCAGTATCATGCTTTGATTCTAAGCAATGTTTTGTTTAGTTTTCAGTGTTTCCAATTTCTTTTTTGTGCATGGGGTGGGTGGAATCTCCAGCCTGAAACAAGTATTTTAATTCGGAATTGTTCCAATCCGGAGCACAACCCAAATTTTGGAACATTGGAATTTCCCACGGGTCAGAGATCCTGTTTTTCATCCAGCTCTGGTAATAGACTATGAAGAACCTCTTTGATTTTGCCCAAAGAGGACTTGGCTCATGATCACTCCTGGAGTTTATTCAAGAGCGAAAGATCAGGGGATTATTATGGAGAAGTCTCACTTTGGTTCATTCCCAAAAGACTAAAGCAGAAGACAGTAAAGAACTTGACACTGTCTCACCCACCAGCTGTCATTTCTAACCCAGATGCTCCATGTCTCTTGCCAGTTTCTTGCTGGGGGTGAGGAGAAGATTGTCTTAAAAATAAAATAATTAAAAAAAGAGAAGGAAAGTCAAATGTTGCTTGTGCAAACTGTTTTCATGCAAAATGGAATGTAAATACGTGCCCTTGCTATCCACATGAGACACATACTCATGTCCTCAGGTTGTGCATGTTAGTGATACTGCATTAGAACAGTTTCCTTATGGCTTTCAGTTTGGGACATCCTTTCATTTGACTCTATTTTGGGCATTTTTTATAGTGGATACATATACGGCCATCACTCCATTCATTGAACATAGGTGAGCAAAATCATCCTCACAATATTTCTTCGGGGTAGGAAAATGTTATCTCCATTTTAAAAATGGAATAGAAGATCCTAGATCCTACAGGCCTCACCTATAGCCTATTGGTGTCAGTTGGGAATCTCTGCATTGCTTCCAGGCGTCACAGATCTCGTCCTCAGCAATTTGCCCAAGGGGGCTGCTGTGATAACTCAGTCAAACCGAGGAGCCAGTCTTTGATAACTCTTTTTTTCTCGGTACCAAACTATACGCCAATAATTATTCTTTGTTGTGCATATAAAGCAGTGTTTTGAACCCACAGTGTTACTCCTATGGCATCTACAGCAGCCAGCTGTACAAAACAGGATGAGAGCTCACACGTTCTCTCTCAAACAGAAGCAGTTATCACATAGCGCCTACAAATAATGCTGAGATGTTCCAAAAAGGACTAATTGGGTTACTTTGTCCTCCGAAGTTTTCTTCCTCTAAATACATTTTCTTCTGGTTTTTTCTTCTGTATATATGATTACTAGTTTTAGTAACCATCGTAATGGTTTTTAAAAAGTAAATACATAGGCAAGGCATTTATGTGAATATTATGCAAGAAGATAGTTTTTTTTTTCTTCCAGCACAGGAAATTGAAATTATTTGCTTTATGAAGTATTACACTGCTGCAACATTTTATTCTGAAGTCTACAACAGAGGTTTAAAATGTGGTTTCTCAATGAGGTCTGGAGCAATCACAATTTTTACCCATATTACTAAGTGTTACTGTGTTATGCGATTATTATCAGGAAAGAACCGCAATGCAAATGTTACATGATGTATAAGAGAACTGTCTACCATTAATAACAATGCAAATGCCACAGAGTCAGAGGAAATATTTCAGCTGGAAGAAGGGCGTTTTAACTAGAACGAATGGAATAAAACTGAGCAGAAAAGCATGCTCAGGCTGTGCATCAGGAAAATGTTCCTAATGGTGAGAACTGTTAGACTATGGTATGTTCTCCCAAGGGAAGTGTTACTAGCAGTATGCAATGCATTACTTAGAATGAATTAGAAGAAAATTCTTAAGAATATATTCTAAGGAGCTAACTATGTTGTTGGTTATGGGAAATGGTTTATTTGATGACTTAATCACTAAGCATTTTGCTTTCCTGAGTCCTATAACTCATATTATGCTATTCAGCGTATAGAATTAAAACTTGATTTGGAACACTAAGACAGACATTGATGAGCTTTACAAAAAAAAGTTCCAAAATACAATATATGTTATATATATACATGTAAATCTGATCAAAATATATATATAATATATATATTGCTGTGCAATCTTTGTGTAACACATTCTTTATCTGTTATTTTTAGGTATTCATATGAAAGAAAAAGTCTCCTTACCTTGCGATTTTGTAGCATATGCATTTAGCGTTATGGACTAAACTCCAGAAAGAAAAATAATTACATACTTCTGCTTTACGGAAAATGTGGTAGGAGAACATCTTTCAAATGCTGACCTCACGGTATCTAGGCCACACATTTCAAAACACTGATGTAGCTGGTTAAGACCAGAGCAGAATGAAGTAATAGTGACTAAGCTGTGTTGCCAGTATTAAAGCAGTTTTCCTTCATATTATAGATGCCTCAGAAGTGGTAAAAAATGTGTTTCTGACCATGACCAGTGGTCACTGTCCCTTCGGGATGCGGACTAAACGGTGCAGCTTTTGTAAGTGTTGCTCTGTGAACGCTTGGCAAATGCCACAAGGGGAGTCCTTTTGGGGAGAGAAAATAAAAAGCCACAAAGCAAAGACACGCTAGAGATGTCTTTATTAAGTATGGATTATGTTGGTCAGCGTCTCTCCTTTCCATGATGGACTAGCCCCTCTGCTTTCCCTTTGGTCTCAGAGTATTATGTGGAACTTGGGAACCAGTCATTCCTGCTGGCATCATAAAGAAGCAGAAGATGAACTACCAAGGCAGTTTATCTATAGCAGATTGCTGGCTTGAGCAAGAAAGTCCCAAGCAAGACCAGGTAGTAGAGGGTTTTAAGGTGAGCAAGCGTTCCTGAAAAGTTGGGGTTAATGTCCTAAGCGTCTGCTTGCCTTACTGTGAAAATTTCCTGCAGTGACAATTCGAGGTTGCCCGGGACAGAGAATGGATTGAGCAAAGCAGTGAAAACACTGATTTTATTTTTCCACCATTTTAACACATGTGCAATGATAGCTTATTTGAAAATTTTCTTCTCCGGAGAATTAGAGAATATTTGGTTTGTCTTCCTTTTATGTTGATAAACTGAAGGAAATTAGGTCCTGGTGGATAAAATTCTGGATGCAGATGTTGGCTTGGGAATCACTTGGATAATTTTTATCAGGTCTTTTTCTCTTTTTGTGTATCTATCTGTTACATTTCCTTTCTCTTATTTCTATCTTATATCCTTTGGCAAACTTGCTCAAGAAGAAAGCAGCCCCTTTGATATGTAGTTCAATGAGACCTCAGTTTTCAGTGAAGCGTTTAGGGGTGGGTGTGTGTGAAAGCCAAGTGGTATGGGATATATGAGGGTAACAATTGGCACTATATGAAGGTTCGGTATCACTTGAAGTCTTCAGATTTTTTTTTCAAAAGTGTATTTGTCATTTCTAAATTTGTAATGGAAACTGTTTATAGAAAGCAAGCATGTTCTTTGTGAATGTCTCCTAATGTGCTAATTCTGTGAGCTCTTGTGCCATTAACCTTATGCCTTCCAATAAGATTTTAGCCAATTTAGTTTTTCTTTAGTGACAAATGCTTTTCTGCTCTCCCTGGCAAACGGCAGGCAGCTTAGTAATTTCCACAACAGATCTGCAGTTCTCCAGTGTGAGCAGGACGGCTGGTGAAACTGTCAATGGATTTGGGAAAGGCTCTTTTGCATTAATCGTGATTACTGAGATTTTAGAGCATTGCTTTAGTCTCTGATGTCCTTTCCCTACCACCACAGTCCTCTGTGTTAGGGTGGTGATCCTTCCCCCAGGTTTGCAGAGCCGTACGGGAACTTACCCTGGTTATGAAGGAGCTAAATGCCTTTGTGCATTTGTACTCACCTTGCAAATTGAGAACTGCAGAACAAAAATTTTCTTTTAGTAGTTCTTAAAGGAATAATATTTTAGTGATATGTGCTATTGATGTAATCCTTCCAAAATGGACACTGATTTATATGTTTCATGTGAGGACAAGATTCCTTAGAGGATGACTCATTGTTTTAGTCTGGAATAATTCCAGTGGAACCTTTTTTAGAACTGGTTGATACATACCTTACATGGTCTTACTTTGGGATATATTCTTTTTTTTTTCTTTCATTTTTTTCTGATAATATGTGTTTTGCCTATTAAAATTAAACTGTTTCTTTTCCTCCTGAGCTGAATCCAGTTCGTATTTACCAAGACCTTATATGGAGAGGGAGTGTGTGTGTGTATATATATACATCCACATATATATTTATATATGTGTTTACACATAGAGGAAAAAAAGGATTGGATCTATTGCAAAGGGGACCTCATTTTTTATAAAGAGGTGAACTGTACATTAAACACATATTTTCACATATTGGTTTGAACCCAAAGACAGAAATTGTCAGCATAAGTGCTTCCATTTATAGAACTATTTGAGTAGGGTAGATTGTAGGGCTACCCTGATACTGGGCGGTCTATGAACACTGAGTTAAGAGTCACTGCAACCAGCAGAGTCTTGTGTCTCTAATGTGAAAATGGATTTTCTTCCTTCATTCACATGCTTGTCTTGGTTGCACATTTTATTCCCTTTCTGAATTGACATTGCTGCTGTTACGAATCAGGGCAGGCAAGCAAGATCTGCAGTACAGATAGTAAAGATAAGCCAGAAAGGGAAGTAATCCAGGGAAGTGCTCCAGGGAGGGCGTTCCACTGAGGGGCATCAGGGGTTCAAAGCAATCTGCAGTTAGTAAGGATTATGATGAAATCTCATTAGAGGTGGAGAATTTCAAACCTCCTCTTCTCCCCCTAGATAATGCTGTTGGTATGTTCTGGTGCGAGAGCCTTGCCTTGCCTTCATTATGCCATGCTCTGCTATTTGCTGTCTCTCATTAATGTAAGCAATTCCTGAACACTTTAATTTTCCCAAAAGTGAGAGAGGGATATGCACATTATTGCTAGAACAAAGGGTAAGTCAATGTGATTTTGTAGAGATCTATTAAGACCATCTAGACCATAACATCCCAACTCGGGTACAATGATACCATGGAAGACCATGTCAAAAGTCTATGTAAACTCAAAGTACATGACATCAGCTCTTACACACAGATCTAATCACTTCATCCTAGGTGACTAGATTGTTCAGGCATGATTTACCCATGTTCATGCTGGCTATTTCCAGCCATCTCTTTCTCCATCATGTGTCCAGAAATGGTTTCCAAAAAGATGCCCTTTGATTTTCCAAGGAGGGAAGTGAAGCTCACCAGCCTGTAGTTTCCAAATCATTCTTCCTACCCTTTCCGAAGATGGATGGAGGATTTACCTTTATTTAGGCATTGGAGACCTTCCTCAATCTCCACGACCATTCATCAACGATAGAGTCACCTTAAAATGCCATGAGCACTGTCTGCGCGCTTGGCTGTGTTCCTTTGGGTTCCATGGACTTCCATGGGTCAGGATTTCTCAACAGATGCCTTAGTCCTCTTCCACTGCTCGTGTTTCCTCTCATCCTAAACCCTGGCCGTAGGAACAAAGACTGCAGAGACCTATCTGGTGCAAAGTGTGGCATAGCAGGCACTGAGCACCTCACCTGCTTTCTATGGAAACAGTGACTGAGGAAGAGTCGAGAGTGTAACCCCATAAGAGCATAGAAAACAGCAGTGCCGGTCAACTGAGCAGAGCTATAAAAAGATTTCCAGTCTTTGGGACCAGAACTCAGGACAAGTTACAAAATTTCAGTTTACAAGGTTTAAGTTTAAAAGATTTCAACATCATCAGATCTGTACGAGAAGCCTAGCCTTGATTTGGTCATGAAACCAAACCCCAAACCACCAGCTAAACCTAATTTAGATCTGGATTTGAGCACCCACTTCCTTTTCCTCTTTTCCAATCAAAACAGGTTTCAGTTTTGGCTGGTTTGAGTTCTGGGTGAAATCTCTCGTTCATTGTTGTTAACTGTTTCTCCCATCTCATTCTGCAAACTAAATAAAACCCTAAACCCCACTCTTCATATGCCACATAGTTCTATTAAGCAAAACCACTGTCAACAAATGAAAGTATGGCAAAACAGTAGTGGTTTTCTTCCCCTCATTTTTATAGTTATTAATTATATTTGGTTTTGGTCTTAAAATGAGATGTAAAGATTTCATAAATCAGGTGAATTTGTTATTTTTATAGTTACATTTTATTGGATAAATTGTAGCGTATATTTAAGTGGGAATAGATTCTACTCAAATATTTTATGTGGTTGTGTTAGCAATCTGCTATAGATGTGCCCATTAAACCTGGCACACAGATAAGGATTAAAAAAATTACTTCTCCCTGCAAGTGTTGTGATTTATAAAGCAAATCTTGGCCAACCAATGCGTATTAAACTTAAGGCTCAATCTTGGGCAAAGTCAGGTGCCTGTAAATCCAAATGGCTTAATGTAAATGAGTGGGAAAAGCAGTGATGGTTAATATGGAATTGGATTTATCCATTGGCTTCAGGTTGTTTTTTCCTTACGTGACATATCCTTATGAAAATTTCTCTCATGCTTTTCCATCATATTGATAAAAATGAATCATGTCTTCATAGGCTCTACTATTCAGACTAGATTAGGCTGAAATACTCAAGCTATAAAGAAAATAAGTCAGGTCCAGCTGGGTGTCCATCTCCCATCTTAGCCTCGCCATCCAGGTACTTCTACAGATTTTATTCATTCATAAGATTGTTTTCCAATACTTAACTCTTACTTTGTAAGAAAATGGTATTTCCTGTGTCCTGAATCTGTGTTTTTATCTGCTACGTAGTCTCAAATGAGCAGTAATGGTCTCATTGTAAAGATCAACCTCTGTCCCACTGCTCATCTCGAAACAGTCTTCAAAATGACTGGCTTGACCTAAGCCATGGAGGGTGGGAAAGCAAAACAAGCAGCCCTTGAGCTTTAGAGCCTAGGGTTGATAGCTGTAGATGGCTCTACCTTTCCTCTGTGTGCTCCTGCAGTTATAAAATACGTTACCTATTTTGGTTTTAGTAGCAAAATAGGGTTTTTTTTTGCTTTTTCTGGCTTGTATAAAGAGTGTTTTTAGGGCAAACGGCTTAATTCAAATTCCGTTAGTATAGAGATCCCCTGAAAAGAGCAGAATGAGATCTCTAGACATACTCAGCCTGGCCGCTACGCCTGACATATCCAGAAGGCAAACAGCCACGTTCCCCGTTATTTGCGGAGATCGTTTTAAGAGCTGGTGTCACATTGGAGAAGAGTGAATGTCTTCCCTGGAATCCCATCTCCCCGATGGCAGATATAATACCACATACCAGAGGAAACCGTGTGGAAACCCAGCCTGCCAGTGTCAAGGGTTAGGGAGGGCTCGGTCCTGCCTCTTCCTTCCCAAGGCAGGTGCAGGAAGCAGGCAGGACACGGGCAAATCGCTCTCTTATCCACTGACATATTTGAATTGTGATAAGGGAGGGGCTTTGGGACAGCAGTAGAGCATTAGTCTGTGGGGTGAGGATAAAACATTAAAAAAAATTATTCGGAAGACATCCTGAAAACCCTACTGGTTCTTAGCACGATAGAGCTGAAATAGCATCCCTGTCCCTATCAGCACCATCTGATCTTCGCGCACCAGAGTCAGCACGATAATGATAATTTTCTTTATGTAGCATAGAGGAAGCAGAAGTTCTTTGGGAATCTGGTCAGGTTTGGGGGTTCGAGTGGGCCATCCGTTGGCTAAGTGGAATTAATTCAGTGAGCAGAGACATAAGAGCACTCAAGGTTGCAAATATCTGCCGCTCCGATGGAGGCACTGGACACAGGACGCCCAGTATTTGCTTTCCACGGCGAGTTCCTCAGAACTATAAAGCATTTTTTAAAAATTATGATTATTAGCGAGTCAGACAATGTTTACATACACAATACTTGTCTGTGTGTAGACAGAGGCTGGCGCCTTGCCAAAGGCCCACAAATTCAAGCCCCATCCTCAGCTGGGATGGATCACTGTAGCTCCATTGACTTCAATGAACTGGCGCCAGTTTACATTAAGCTGAAGAGCTGATACATTATGTGGGATGATTTTTTTTTCCCTTTTCCTTCTTTCTTTAGTGAAAAAACGCTGAAATGTCATTCTCATTAGCTCAGAGAAGGGCTCAGTATTTGGGTGATACACCTTTCATTTGATGAGAGTCTTTTCTCTTTAGACTATTCTTGTTTTGTCTGATTACAGACATATTCACACTTGTTTTCTACAAGTAGCATGCTAACCCTGATGGACTTAATCTTAACATGTGCAATTTGCAGGATAAAGTCTCAGAGCTTAGGGTAGTCATTCTGGACCCAGAGACTGAAATATGCATTATATCACTGAAGTGATATCTTTGTTGCCTTCTCGTGATACATAAGCCTATCCCACAAAACAGCAATCAGATTAATATTTTTGATCATTTCCCAGAAACTCTTGGAAGTAGTGGCTGAAGGGAGATTGCTGATCAAAACCAGTCAAAAAAGTTTATTCCTCCTCTAAATTAAAATTCTCTAGAGGTTATATATGGTAAACAGGAGGTTGCCTCAGGCTATAATGCTGTTAGCTAAAATGGATAAATAAGGTCAGAAATCAGTGTTGTCCCGGAGTATTTTACATGACTGTTTATACTTATACCTCCCTGACGTGTTCTTTCATTTATGAACTGATCCAACCTGCAAAAATATTTTCTTTGCATTTTGCATTTGCATATATTTGTCCATTAGCTGTCCAGTTGCTATCACAAAAAAGAGAACTTTTTTTCCTTTCTGAGTTGATACAAGTATTCTAATCTCGAAAACTTTGCATAAAGAGCCTATCATGTTCTTCATGAATACTTAAATCTTTCCTAGATATCTTAAAACAAAATTCCTTTAGACTCTAAGGATCCCCTTCCAAAAGTGTTCATTCCTTCATTGTTATGGTTTTGTCTCTAGTCCTTGAGAAAAGGAATACTTTAGATACCTTTATGGCTATTGGTAAAAAAAAAATAGTTAAAAAAAAGTTTTATCTTCATCCTTGACATCCTTTGGATGTTTTTAAATTTTAAGTGAATTTGAAGCAAGCGAGGCGTCTTTGAAGATGGGCTTTATGTCTGACGTTAAGCAAGTGTCTGAATTTTTCTTCACCCTCCTTTGTTACTGTCTCACCTACCCTGTATTTTCTCATGCAGTCATCTTGAGTCACATAGCCACAGTCTGGCCAGATGTTTGGAAGAGCACGGCTTCCGTTTGGGCATTTTAATAAATAGCCATTTTTTTTTTCCAAGCACCCACTGCATGCCCAAAATGGGGATTTCTGGGCAACATTGACTCTCAAAAGTTACTATAAGTTACGTGCCTGAATTGGAGGTGAAAATCTGACATATGTTAGGACTTACCGAATGACTGAAAACCAGGTCACAGAATTGTCACTATTGTAGCTGTTTGACTTTAGAGAAGGTAACTGATACCCTCCTAAGTGTAATTTTTCCTTACAACTAAAGACATGGGAACAGATTCCTAGATAGAGCGAGCTGTGGAGGGGAAAAAAAAAAAAAAGTGTTGACAACACAACAATTCATTCATTTCCTAACATAACAGGTCACATACTGTATTTTAAATAAAGCATTAAGGCCACTGTTCCTATGGGAAAGAAAGTGCAGTTTACGTAAAGGTTAAAGACTTGCAAAGCTTTGAGGCTGGCTGCTTTTTGGCAAGCAGTGATTTACTATTCTCAGGTGAAATTTGGGGCTTCATAGGCTGGTGGTTTGCAGAGTGTCTGGCCAGGATGCTAGAGAAGAGCCCCTAGGCAGTGCATTTACTGTGGCAAGGTCCTTCACGACGGCCTTTTTGCTTCCCTGCGCTATCCTGAACGCTGCTTCTTCGTTTGACTTCATTGACTCATCTGCTTCTTCATTACGACTTCTATTTTTTCCAGCCTCTCTGCTTTTTCAGAATCTGACAGGAATTATTAGGATTACTCCACAATAGCGAATTACTTGTCACTTGACATGATATAAAAGTCTGCCACAGTTCCCCCCCGATCAGCTCTGCTTATTAGTTTGCTTCATATTGTTTTATTAGTTTGTTTCATATTGTTTTCTCTAGAAAATGTTTTAAGCAATAATTTAGAGCTGAAAACATTTCATTTCATACTGAATTTCCATAATGGCTTGATATGCCAAGTAGAAGTAGATATAAAAGCATTATTTATTCAAAGATATTGCAGAAGAATTTAAATGCTGTAATATTGATGCTAATGCTAGAAAGCCCAATAGAATCATTTAAAATGCATTGCTATTAAAGAATTGCAGAGAAGACAGCCACTAATTTTTAAATTTATCAGAATTTGCATATGCATTTGTATACAAAACAATTGTAGAACTTTTACAATATTGCCATTCATTTTGCAAAGGCGAGTGCTTAAGTTTTGACGCTGTGAGCCAAAATATGTTTTCCTAAGATATCTAGGTGTGTTAAGTGTGGAGATACAAGGTTTTCAGTAGTCCTTAGCATGGCCTGGGCGTTAGTGCATCTGCCTTTTTCCACTGGCAACTAGGAGTTGTGAGCAGCTCTGGAAGTCAGGACTCATTTAGGTACTCACATAGGTATGTACACGCTTAACATAATGCCGTATACATGCATGATAAAAATAAGAGAATGTACCATTCAACGTAACATGTTTTAGATTTGTATTCTTTCTCACAACATGCAGAGAAAAAAAGCACAATGATTGATTTCTGTGCTAGTATTTCCAGCGCTGTTCTATCCTATAGCAGGTTAAACCAGAGACTCGGGTGTTCGGAAACCAGTCTTTTTGTGGGAGAATGGCATGAAACTTCAGTATAATCCCACCATGAAGTCCTCTGTTTACACAACCGCACTGTCCTGGGAGCGAGGGGCACGGGATTGCAAGCATTCTTGCTGCAAGGAATCCGCGTCTGACAGGAATAGCTGATTCCCAAAGCGCAGCTCTGTTTAGAGAACTGGCTCTATTATCAGAGATTATGGTGGAGAGCAAACACTCCTCCAGTTTACCGTAGCGTTACCAGCCGAAGCAGCCTCTTTTCGGGAGCCTGCGGTGCCCAAAACAGCATGTTTTCCCAGGAGCGCAGCCTTGCCTCAGCGATGATGGTCGTGGCTGCACAGTGCAATGGCATCTGAGCCGGCTTTCCCCGGAATAACCACGGAGCAGGAAACGTCGCAGCATGTGGCACAAAGACATCTCTGCAGAGCACCACCGACCGCCGCATCCGGGCTCGGCGTTCCTGCCAAGAGGGGCTTTCTGGGTGCCTGAGCTGCCAGCCCTGGGCGCGTGTCTCTGTCCCAAAGCGCTTGTAGAGGTGCCCTCAGCGAGCTTTAGTGTTAGCAAATACCAGCGCAGTGCTGCAGGGAACACGAACCACACGTCCGACGGGAAAAATGTTGACATTAAAAAGTGTCTTTTATTGCAAAGCCATCTCCTTTAAAAGAAAGACTTGGGAAATTTTTATAGCAGAGCACGTGCTGTTTGGTGCGCTAGGGGAGACTGCTATGTATGAACGCACTCCGCGTTTTGAAGTATTGCCCTTTAGCCATATTTCTCCTGGGGAGCGATCACTTTGCTGAAATCATAGTTCCATGAAAATATGGTTCCTCTTAGCAGATGCTCAACCCATACATAGTAATTACTGTCTAATGTTTATTTTGCAGCGGTTACTGAGAACTGTTGAGTCACCAACATCTTTGTTGAGAGTCCTGGTGTTTTTTTATAGTGTCATTTGATTCATTTGATTGTTAGTGTCTTTTTTTGTTTTCATGAGCTTTTAGAAAAGTCTGACAAGAAAAGTAGCATTAGCTGATTAGGGGCCAGTTAGCATGATGGGACAGAGCACCAGAAGGAGATGTAGGTCTGAGTGTCTTCTCAATACCACCAAGGTCAAGAAACTGATAGAGCATCTGCAGGGAGCAAGCCTTAAGTATACATCAAGTGCACAGGCAAATAGTAGCATGATCCTTGTTGATCCTCTCTTCATTTTCCGAAGTGACTGAGTGAGTTAAGAGCCTGAATTCTATTGTTTTAATGCGATGTTATGCCAAGATCCTTTGAGAAGATGGCTTAGGCTTCTAATTCATTTAGCTACCGCTGAACATATTAGCCGCTGTGCTAAAGGCAGCACTTTTGAGGATGACTCAGGCAATTTAGAGCTAGTTTCCAGTTGTACTGCCTGAAGTCCTGCAGAGATACTTTCAGAGTATCAAAAGGGAGTCTACATTTCAATACTGGATTCTGGAAAATTCTGATTATTTGTCAGTTAAGCCTGAAGGTCCCTGCGTTTCTGCTGGTGGTTTTCCCAAGATGAGTAATTTAGAAGGCTGGCTGTGACGAGCAGCGCTGAAGTCTTCACCTTGCCATCAACTTAAGGACTTGTGTATCTGCTGTCCTTCTCCATTAGGACAACCACTGTGGAAGGATAAACGGGGTCCCTCTCTGAATCCCACGTAGAGTGGATCATCTTTCTGCTACCTGGAATTATGGGCTGTCTCTTTGGAAGGATTTTCTTGGATCTAGCCTAGGTAGCTGCCTGCTTGGGTGTTTGCCTCGTCTGGATCTCCATCTTCATCTTCCTCCTCTAGGTATCTGCAGTATAAGTGCCTGTCCCAGTGCGGTAGAAGTCAGCAACCTGCAAGGTAGCCAAAGGTGAGTCTTTGCCACATCCACTCTTGCACCTACTGGATGTGGTGGTTCTTGAGCTTTTTATCAATCTGACACGAGTTCCCCAAAAGATATTTAATTCCTAAGGTGGTTTTGGGTCTCAGCTGCTCCCACGTCTGTTGTATCAAAGTGGACTGATCGGGCAATAGTGCTTTACACAACTTTGATGTGTATGCTAATTTCTGGTCTGCCAGTTCCCTACCACATAATGTGGGTTGTTAATGTTTCTATAATGGAAATAAGTAGCAAGGAAGCTCAATAGTGGATCCGGGAAGGTTATTCATATGATTCTTTCTGTTTCCTGCCCTCAAGTCCCTAATGAACATTCTTGTGTCAAGAACTGCTGTTGATGCGGCACCGCAATACCACAGATTAAAAATAAGGGGGAGGAAATCAATTAGATGCAATGATAATTAAAGTCTACTGACTGCACATTAATTCTGGCTGATCAGACAAGCTGAATGAGAAGTTTCTTGAGCATGAAATTTTGTATCATATCCCCACATGTACAAAGCTCTTGTTTACACAGAAACCTCCGTATTGTGCTTTGTTTATTTTAAAATGTAAGTTCTATTTTTAAATACAGTGACATGCCAGTTTAAAAAAAAAAAAAAAAAACAGGAAGAACATAGGCACATTTATTCAATCATGGCCTCCTTTTGTTACCATCATAACATCCCTCTGGTAAATAAAATAGAAAATCATGCCCTCTAATAGGTTTACTTGTAAATTCAGCAGATGTGGGCAAATGAGGGGCAAATGAGGCATTTGCATGATCCGGATTCCAAACTTCCGAACGCAGCTTTTGGCAGTGGCAACCAGGTCGTTGGGTTGTTATGTTCTGGCAAGCTTCTAGAAGGCCCCAATTTCCTCCTCCTCCTGGCTGCCGCTGAACTGCGGATGAGTCTGTGAGGGCATCGCGAGGTCATCTGGTTGAGGCTCTGCGAACCCGTGATACAGTCCAGAAGGAATGATTTAATTTTTTTTTTTTTTTTTTGCCTAGTTCCCTTGGACAGTCCCAGCCGGGATATTCTGTCAGATGCCATTTTCCAGTAACTCTTAGCCACTTTTGGGCACTTGCTGAAGAGACACCCTGTGATGTCCCATGCAGCTGGCTCGTATGGGTGCTCCAATGCAGCACCCTTCCTGGCTGGCTCTTTCACTGAGCTAGGAGCTGTGGAATTGGTGTTCGAATCCCAGAGGGAAATTGTTTCCCAGCGTTTTTCCACTATGGTCTGATTTACATGTCTGTTTGTAGGGTGCCAAGGACGGGAGGATGTGGCATTGCTATCTTTAGGAATTGCTGGATGCTTGGCGCTTTAAGAAGTGAGTTTAGCTCCAGAAAACCAGCGCTGGATCTGTTGCTCATCCTGCTGAAACCTCGGGCAACAACCCTCTAGGCAACTAGTGGTACAAGTCTGAATCGATCTGCGCATTAAGATGATTGCAAGGATTTCCCTGTAAATGTTAATCTCAACAAAACAGTGCCTGTTTGCTTCTCTTTCTATTAAAAAAAAAAAAAGGCCCGAGTTTCTGTGCTAGACTGAAGTGATTGTGTGTTTGCCCGGCTCCAGGTAGTGTGGGCATTTTCCTTGTCTAATGACCACACATTTCTGAGGCCAGCACAATACGAGCGCTGTGTCCAGCAGCTCGGCCCTCTCGGCGCAGCAAAGGACTGTCCATTGAAAAGCAACAAGAGATCATGAGAAAGTTTGTGGGTGTTTACAGGAATTTGCAGATTTCCCATTCATTTTTTTTTTTCTGCTAGACTCACTGGGGCTGGCATTTCCTGACCAAAAAAAGAAAGAAAAGGGGGAGGGAAGCAAGGGCAGGGCAAGAAGCACTTGCCTACGTCGTCTTGCTGAACACGCATCCCAAGCCGTAGGCAGTGGAGGAAGAAATGGCACCGGCCCATGGAGCTGATGGCACCGATAATCCCATGTGCCTATAGGACGGGCAGAGCTGGAGGAGCTGTGGCACACACAGGGGCTGCAGTTGTCGTTGGCCACCGCTCCAACTCGGATTGGGTGGTCTGTGGTGTTGGCTCCGTCTGCGTGCTGCTCCTTTTGGATATCCAGATCGCACTCGCAGTTCCCGAGTTCAAACCTCAGCGTGCTGCACACCCCCAGGTTCCCACAGTCCTGCCCTGCAAAACGTCTCCTCCAGCAGAAACCTCGCAGTCCTCAAGAACTTTCCTTTCTCAAAGCGGTAATGAGTGGCTTTGTGCTGAACAGAAGCTGGAGCGCAGCGTGTTTTTCTGCCTATGACCCTGTCCCTCAGGTTGCTAAACTCGAAGAAAACAGGTTTTGCTGGGTTTCCACCCTCTTGCTTCTTAGTTGCAGCTCTCCACTTGCTGCACTGGTTCTCTCTGGAGATACTTCACTCTTGTTTGCTTACCTGCCTCGGTCGTTCCTCTGAAAAGGAGCGTAGGAGATTTTGCCCACCCTGCTCTTGGAGGAACATCTTTGCTTCTTTGCAAGCAAGAATATTTGGCAGCATCTGTGCCTACTTCTTTACTGGATCTTTACCCCTTATTTTAGTTTGCCTTTCCTGATGACAAAATTACCAGTCATAACAAGATCGGTCTTCAGTGGCCAGTCTCAAACTGCAGATAAAGGATAGGACGCAATTTGGGAACCACCGATTAATGAGTGGTTATGGCACATTAGTGCTCCTGCACAGCAGGTAGGGCATGGAGGTGGGAGAAGACCACGTTGCCCCAAAGAGCTGCAAATCTTAATTAAAGGAGAAAAAGGGTGGAAAGGGAAACAAGGTCTCAAAGCAGTGACCATCGAAGGGCCCCTCTGGAACAGCCACATGTTTTGTGTACCGTGGACCGCTGCCCTTCGGCGTTGTCCACCCTTCCTTTCTCACGGAGCCTCCCCGGCTCCCCCGTCCCCTCCGTCTGCCGCTCCGGCGTGGGTTTGCACCGCCGCAGAGACAGAGCTCTGTCCAAGTGGCTCTTGGGCTCCATTTCGCTCCGTTTCCGTCCAGACTTTCCCCCCCCCCCAGTTCTGTTACAGCGTCCGCCTCGGCAGCCTGGTTTGCAAGGGCTTCTTGGGCCGCGTTGCTGGGTTTTTCTCACACGCCTGTGGAAGCCGCGGGGTCACAGCGGTGCCTCTAATCTCGTTTGAAATCCCTGGCGTGCTCCGTTGGGTTGTGTTGCTGTGCCAGCTCTCTTCACAGATTTTTCCTTCCAAAATGAGCTGCAGCTTCTCTCCAGGGGGGTGAAATTCTGACTTTGTGGAAATCAATAAAAAGCTGCTATTACCTTCAGTCAGGCTGCAATTTTGTTCAGAGTCCCGAAAGCAGGAAATAGATCATTACTTGTTGTTCCCCTTTCCGTGTTTTAGTGAACACTATAGGTTTACGAAATATGAAAAATCAACATGTATTAACTGATAATACAGGTAATAGCACAATTTCTTTCACACTATTTCAGAAGGATGCGTTTGGTTTTTTTATTCAGCTGGCTTGCACCACAATAGATTTTTTTTTTCTTGGCTTTATAAAAGCACAGTTGTGTTCTTTGCACCATTCTGATATCCTTATTTACACTGAGTCTGTTCCAAATCCCTCTGAAGTTCCCTCTGGATCCCTCTGGAAAAACTCCCACTGAACTTGGTGAACTTGTATGAGAACCAGGTTAGTATTTCCTTATTCCAGCTGAACTCAGAGGGAAATCAGAAAGGTTCTATCAGAAAGGTGACATAAAAGGCTGCTCAGTGCACAAAACAGAATCCCTCTTTTATTCTGGGCTTTTACTATTCTGCTTAGGGGAATACTGCATTGGCGGGATTTAAAAGTTCACTGTCTGCTTGTACTTCTGGATCTGCAGGAGCCCTCAGAACCTTAATTTTGGAAAAAGTACTGGGTAATTATATATACATTTTTCTACTATTTACAAGTGAATTGCAAATGGCTGCGTGCTCGTGCCATAAAAACCCATGGAAGGGAGTACTTGTGCTTGGGAGTGTTAGACCAGTCCCCAAGGCTGGCTGAATGATGCTGCATTACTGTCTATCTATATTGTGCTTCAATGAGGAAAAGAGAATTCTAGAATCCAAAAACAGGTCAGTAGAAGTGGGTTTTTAACCTGAGCCACAATTTGCCAAGTGAAGTGAAAAAAACTCTCAAATGCCAGCCAGGATTTTTCAACTTTTTTTTAATGCTTCTTTCTCAGTTTAGTGTATTTCGTGTCTTTTAATTATAATAATTTAATAGGAAATATGTAGATTATAGCCAAATTTACATTACACCCGAAGAGTATGGGGCAGACTCAAGAGGCAATGCTTTCAGTGAAGGCTGGGGTCATCAATGCAGGCAGTGTCCAACTCTGTGGGTTTTGATATATTGTGGAATTCATGTTTCGAACACTTGGTAATAATGTTATTTTGTAAAATTCTGGATTACCATTGGGAACTTTTACTGCAAATAGACAGGAGAAAAAAAAAAAAGAGGAAAGAGAAAATTAATTATCAAACTCCGCAGTGCACTGCTTATTCTTAACAAGAAATTTATCCCTAACTAGAGCTGAGTGTGAGGTACTAGGCATTCAGACTTGGATTTGCTGGACTAACTGTGCCCTAGGGGCTTGCTGACCAGTTAGGAGGATCAGCAGAAGAAACAATAAAGCATTTTTATTAGCCTTGAAGTCAGACCAGTGGGAATTTTTCAGAGAATTCAGACGGTTCAGAGAACATACCCCAGATCTATTGCATAAACTTATATTCTCCAAACTATTTCATATCAACACGAGTAAAACCAATCAAAATAAGAGGCGAAAATCTCCCTTTTGTTAATTGCACAGTAAGATGTTTTGGAAATGCCTCCATATAATTTTTGTCAACAGATCAGCTATAAACGGTTGCAGTTATTTTGTCCGTAATAATGTTGAAAAACATTAATAGCAGGAGGAAGGCTGCATGCACATGGAGTTTTTGTCGTCATTTGGACCCAAACTGTATTTGGTCAATGACTTGCAACCCCGTTGTCGTTGTCATGATTATTGTGTTTGAAGGCCTTGGACGAAACAAGGGCACTGCAAACATACACTGAGAGATGGGGATTTCTATGAGAGCCATTGCTCCGGATCATTAATTGCGTATGAATTTCTCAGTGGTAGTTCAGACTAAACATTTTTGCCTGGAAAAATAAAGGGATCTCAAACAGTGGTACAGTTAGATTTTGGATAAAAGTAGTAGGCTGCAGTAAATTTTTGAGATTTTTTTTGTGTGTTTTTTTTTTTTTTCATTACGTTTTACTTTACCCAAATATTTTATTTCAATAGTAACTAGATAGGTAGGTATGTACACCTTTACAGATTTGATTTAAGACTGGATCAAAGATGCCATGAAGTTAATAACACTCTTTAACTCAACTGGACGTAGCCTCAAATCCTTTATTTGAGTGTTGCAGGTGAGGTTTTCACCACTGGACAAATATGATTCTAAAAGTGGGCCCTTAAGCAATGTACCCTGATTTTCAGGGTTGCTCTAATTCTCTTGAATTCAAAGGAACTGAAGTTGCTCACTTTTTGACTTATGTAGGGGTTTCTCAGATGCTTGAATATGGCATCAGTTGGCTCGATTAGTCCTTTCTTGTAACTTCTCTAATCTAAATCTTTAAATCTAAATCTTTAAATCTAAAATCTAAATCGAAAATCTTTACTAGAAGTCTATTGTACCCCTTTTAAATGTATTCACCTTTATATTTAGAACTGACTACCAGAATTACAAAGCAGTGGTTATCCTAACAATATACCGCTACTATCTGCAGTGTCCTTGCGCACTTAAAATAGACCAAAATAATTTCCCATTAGTCCAAGACTGGAAAATACCGCTCCACTGTTGAACTGGCAGCAGATTGGGCCAACTTATGTTTTTGCTGATAGTTACCAGTCGCTGACTTGTCAAGGTCATTAGAAAGCTATGGAAAACTTTATCCTAAAATGCTGGGATTATTGGCATTTTGTTCTATTTCTTGGAGAAAAATGTGAAGAACGTGAAGAACTTGAGAGTCTCTGCCCTCAAGTCTCTTTACAAGAAACTATTTTTTATTATTAGATACAGGACCGAGCTGCTCTGCAATTTTTCCACTGCCATTAACTGTAAATAACTTCCAGTTTTTATTAACCCTTTCTGCTCATGACAAGTAGAAATATTTTGTATCTACTGAGCCTGATGAGAGAAACAGATGATTGGAAAATTTGAGGCAGAGTGTGAAGCAGTTTGGTGCTGGGAAGGGTTTAGGATCTGCTCTGATGATGTCCTCATTTCTGACCCCTGAGAGAGCTGAAATACTCTGGTCAGCTCGATCGCGTTGGGAAATACCTATTTGATCTTGTGCCTGCTGTGGAATGGCAAGAGTCTTGTTAGCCTTTGGGAAGGGGGATGTGCTCTGCTCTGCAAGGGCTGTCCTGACATGTTGGGAAGAGAAATTACAGTCCAACTGATAAGTCTAAGCTGGACATCTGTCCATCTAGGTTCAATTCCTAGATCTTACGGACTGTGCAAAGGCGGCAGCAAGACCTCGGCTATGACTGGGGTCTGTAGATGCTATCTAACTATGCTAATAGGAATGAAAATAGTCCTGCGTGCTGAGTTAAGGAGGAAAGCAGCAGTAAGGGTGTCGAAAGAAGTTATTTAGCCCGCTGTGGGCATGTGCTGTACAGATCCTGCCTGAGTCCTGACCCTCACATTCTGTGAAACTTTGACTTTTTTTTTCCAAAATGTGTTTTAAGTAAATTATCTTCATACTGTATTGCTCTGATCAAGGAGTTCTTAATCAGTCTTTTCTATATTGATGCCACATGTTACAGATGACGAAAGTTTCATATCTACTCCCATTTTTGTCACAAAAGAAAGGAAAAGTAGGTACTATGACCATATAAGAATTCTTGCACTGAAAGATTCCCAGGTACTGTTATTGCATTTTATTTATGAGAATTAAGGCACAGAGGCACTGGCCTATAAAGTTCATTAGGTGTTTAAAATATATTTGAGCTTTTTGGCCAGAGAAAATTAACAGTTGGCAGGAGGTCACACAGGAACCTTTTGGCAGAGCTGAAAATTGGTTCCAGCTTCCCCTTAATCCCTGGAGAAGGATTCTGGCTTTTCTTCCTTCACTTTCTCTTCTGCATCTTGAGCACCAGTCTTCAGCATCCACTGAAGTCTGCAGAGTCTTTGCATCTACTTGAATGAGAATTAGGTTGTATATCCAAAGGAAGAGTAGCTGTGATATCACTAAAATTATCCGATCAGTAGTTACTTATCCTGGCAATAAAGGTGGCGCTTAGAATTTTATTTGTGAGAAAGTTTCCCTCTTCGTTCAGGTCATATTTATTGTTGGTCCAATTCCTCCCAGTTTCTGCTGCAATCAAATTATTGCTTTAGTGACATTTTCTGCAGTGAAGGTGGCATTAAACTGCGTCTTGCACAGCTCCGACAGTCATTCTCCTCCCACACTGCTGAGCCTGATGCACCGACCAGATCCCAGACGACAGTTTTGGAGACCAGGTCTCCAGAGAAGACAACAGCTGGGTGGAATCCACGTATAGAGAAGGGAACATTAAACGGAGCAAACACTGGAAGAGGTTTTGGCTAGTCCGAGGAGGCAAGGCCTGTCCTGGCTATATAGGCAGTGTACATTTCTGGGGTAATGTTTCACATTTATATTCTCAGTGGAGGAACACAGAGGAATAAACAAAATAAAGAAAATAGTACCCTCCCTGGACAACTCTGTTGTGTTATTTGGTGTTGGAATGGTGTTGACCATTTAAATGGCTTAGAATTACGCTTACGATGAGATAATTTTGTCCCTGATAAGTAGGATCACTGTACCTCTAAATCATGAGACTAAAGTCTGGAAGAAAATGATTAGTGTTTTGAAAGTAAGCTAGAAGGAAAAGATTTAGAGGCTGGTAGGCTATCCTGCATGCTACAGCGTCTTTCTGGTGATATTGCAAATCTTCCTCAAGCTATCAGTTCTTCCTACTCATGAACAAAATTTGAAATTTGGAAGGTTTTATTGTGCTACTTTCCCACCCATAGATACCTATGCATACAGGGGAGAGGGAGATGTGCTGTCATTCTCAAGTGTTATAGCTGGCTTTAAAGGCGTTTTTAAAATTAATCCTTTTACCTTCAACTGTGGAAACAGTATCAGAGTATACAGGAGCCAATGGTGTTTGAACAAGGCTGCTCAATTTGTTTTGCATTAAGCATAATTAATTAATTGCAAGACATGCAATAATATTATCTGATTCCCAGGAGAGGGTGTGTGTTGTTGTTTGTCTCCCAGTTTAAATTTACCTCAATTGCCCATTTCTTTGACAAGCAGAAAAAAATGTATTTGGGGTGCAAGTTAGAAAACATTATTTATTCTGACCAGAAGAATAGCAAAAGAGCAATCTTGATAGATTTCTGTACTGAAAATGAAACAATCAACACACAGAAATATGAGGAAGAAATTATACCCATTAAGTACATCTAGACTGATGAATGATATGATGGCTGCCTATTCAAGTTGGAAATTTTACACATGATTGAAGCTTTATTTAGTCTAATGAAATGTGCTTCCTGAATGCCGCATCTGAGTGACGGCGTGACCCGGAGCACAAAAGAAAGTATTATGTGATTAGACTGAGATCACTCGCATTTAAAGTCACTGTGATATAATTTTAAGTTTTTAATGAGCAGTATATACTTTTGTGTCCATTGCTTCTTCTATTGCAAATAGCCATTCAGGTCTTGTCCTTCCACAGGCTTGTTTGAATCTCAGTAGGGATTAAGAGCCAAGGGGGCTGGAATTCCTTGATCCTTTTTTCCCAGGTGGTGAACGGTGGGGACAGGGAGCTGATCTTTCCAAAAAGGCTCATCTTGTGCTGAATTCTTCATATGCTCCGTAGTACATACTTATGACACTTGTCTGACCTATGAAAATAGTAATAATCGTGTTCTTGCCCAGTTTAAATCAATGGAATCGTGTCGGAGTTATCATTGGAATAGGTCAATGACTCTAGATGTGCCTGTAGATACGGCACCTGGGATTTTATCTGAGCCCTGTGGAGATCTACTGCCCTACACCAGCGGGGAGTTTGTGCCTAGATTGTGTGCCTACACTACCCGTTTCTTACCTCATTTCACCTTTATGAGCTGAGTCTTTGCTTTGAAGCTGCTTCATGTACCATGCTGCAAGGCACCCAGCCACACAGAAAACACCACTGTTTTGATTAAAAGCCATTAAATCACATTTGATTTGTGCAAAATTTAACGTGGTTCATAATACAATTTTATGAGCTATTGAGATTTCTGGCACCATAAAATGATTTTGTTAATGGTTTTCAGCAGTTGTTACTTAAGGTGACGTTTAAAAGTAATGAAGGGGAAAGCAAATGCAAGGGGTCAGCTTGCTTCTCAAGTCCACATTTCTTTCCTTTCCTAGCTGGAGAGCATTAGTAGGGGTAAGCAAGCATTAAACAGATTCAATATGGACCTTTGTGTGAAAGAGTTCGCTCAGACCCCATATTTTTAGATGGATATGAACTTGCTGACCACAATCCGGAGTTTTAGCTTGTTAGTTAGGTTGACTGATGAACACTCAGGACCAGACAGATAAGCCAGACATGAAATCTATCTACTGTATGTGTTCAGCCAGACTAAAGCTCAATCAATCATTTAAAACTGCATTTCAAGAGCATGCTGTATAGCTTCCCATTACCATAAATCACTGGGTTTGGAGCTTGTAGCAATTTAACCACCTCCTTCACAAGACATCCGAAGGTGCATGCACCTGCCAGTCCCTATTTTGTGCCCGTTTGTAAGATACAAATAATTCTCATAATTCTTCAGCACATTTTTATTTTAACCTGTGGTTAAAATTTGGGAGGGCAAAAGAAGAAAATCATGAAAAATTTCTCAATACAAAGAGTTTAGAAAAAATACCTCAGTTTAAAATGAAAGATGTAAACCCTCTAACATTATTTTAACCACCACAGTAAAAGGTATAAAGTTAAAAAGAGGATATTCAAAGTGTGCATGTGAGTCACAATAAAACCCCACACTGGGAGAGGTAGAAGGAGGCAGAAGAATCTTTTCTTAAAGGAGATTTCTTTTTTTTTTTCTCTCTCCTCCTGTCTTTATACATTGTGCAAGTGCTTACAGACAGGTTTCACAGAGAGCAAGCGGCGCATTTTCAGATAAGGATGGCAAATTGCTCATTTGTGATCACATATACCTAAGAGAAGCTTCATACGTGTTCAGACCTCCTCTTTTTCTCTGTGGGCTCTGTATGGAAGAACTGCTGGACTGCAATGAATTGAAGGTTCAGTTAGTCCTGTAGCCTGTGTCTCCTAAAAACCAAGCATTCCGGTAGAAGTTGCTTAGGATTTAGTTGTTTAATAGCAAAGTGGGGGTAATCTATCCCTCACTGTTAGGTCATCTCATAGATTTCTTGCAGTTAGGGGCTGAGTTAAGCCTCAGAAGATGAGATTTAATTTCCATTCCCAAACTTACATTACTATTCCTTATTATGCCAAACTCAGATATTCTCAACATCAGCAGAGATCTGTGACTGCTTCGGAGCCTTGCCGAAATGTTCGCCTGCTTGTTCCAATTGTAGAAGCAGCTTTCCCACCCGTGGTCCCAGGACTAAGTTGAACGTGGTGGCTTCCATATTTACGTAACCAGAATTTTGCCTTCATTATTTGTAGTGCTGTTCCCATTTCTTTCTTTAGTGTCCTAATAAGTGAACACTGGTGTGCAGGGATAGCCTTCAAAATAGTTGGGTAGTCTTGAAAATTACTCTACTAGAAAAGATTATGTATGAGAACACAATTTAAAGCACATTTAAGGTATACAGCAATTCTGTATGTTGCAGCTTATCAACAGCAAGCTCTTTCCTTAGTTTCCCTTCCAATTATATTTAGCAGTTTATTTAACAATTATTTTCTAATAGTGAAATTTTCATACAGTCTCCAGAGTAAATGGCTGGTCTGGAGTTGCATCAGCCTTTGTGAGGTGATAAACCTGTCAACAAGCACTATTTTTACTCTTGTTAAAAAGTGCAGTGAGTATCACTGAAGAACCGCGGAAGAGGAGGAATGATGATGTATGTAGCGCAAATTACATATCATATATTAATTATATATAACGCTTGGCACAATAAACATGAGTTTGGGGCATGACCATAATACATGTTCTTGCTGCCAGCAATTATCAGCTGCTTAAGTCACGTCTTGGAAGAAGAATCTATCTGGTGATGTTATGGTAAATGCCCATAATATGAATACGTGGACACCTATGGGTTTAAGCTCCACGCATGGAGATTAAGTACTTGACTGTGGATATACCTCAGGTGCCTTCGGAGGGTGCTTAGAGTTGCAGCCCTAATTGCGGAGAATGAGTTGGATTCTTTCCCTGGGTTCGGTGAACTTCTGGATGGAGTCCCAGGGTCTGATCTCATACGCTGTTTAGCCAGGGAGCTGTGAGAACATGCGGGCCGGACCATCTCGGGGTTTAGCAACAGGGTGACTGTAAAGGGCAACACGCAGGTCCCGTTTGATATGCTATGGACATCCTAAGAGGGATGGTCCCATTCAAGTGGTTGGTGATTTATTTCGTTTACCATCTTACTAAGAGGAAGAGAGGGCTGGATCCTTTGAAACACCACAGATCAGCTGGTTACAACTGTTGTACAAGAGCATAAAGCCGAAGGTGAGATTGCGCTAGGCTTCCAGTTTTAGATCCATGGACTGTGGGAAAACTGGTTACACAGGCTTTTAGGTTTCCTCTGCTGAAATGTGACTCCTGATCACTATAATTTTGAATTGTTCTTGAATGGTTTCTCGGACTATGAGAACCACAAACTGACCCCAGCGTTGCCAAAGGCCAAAGAGGAGAGCAGTTCGTCTCTACAGGGCGGCTGTTGAAGTTGGTCAGTCCTGCTTGCACTCTTTAGGCCTGGGGAAATGAATGGAAAGTGGTTTCCAGGGATATTCCACCACTAATTATGAAGCAGCAGCCACACCGCAAGAGACTTTTAATAGGATTTGTACTGAAAAATGAACAATAGCGATGAGAATGTAGGTTAAAAATACAACACAGGCTTTTGTGTTTGTTTCTTTGTTGTAAAGCCTGTTTCAGGAAATCCTGCATTTGACTGGGAATCTTTCAGATTTGGAAAATACTGCATTTTAAGAATTTATAATGCTGTATTGACTTTTCCCTAGCTATGAATTTGGGGTCTAATTTATGATATACTTATGGAAAGTGAAATTAAATCATTTTTCTACTGCAAGATACTTTCCTGAGCATTTTTTTTTTATTGCAAACTTGTGTAAATGTTGATAATAGAAGAATGTAGGAATAGATTTCTGTGCAAGCAATTGCAGTAATTATGGCTTAAGGCTTTATTCATTACAAGCAAGAAATTCCTCATAAATTTAAGTATATATTTTGGATCAGGAACTGGTTTACACTGTCAGTGAATCCGGCCTCCTGAGTTTCAGAGAGCTCAGGAAGAGAGGTGTGCATCGGATAGTGCTATATCCTACAGGAATGACTGGCAAGAGAATGGTACACTACAGGAACTGGATGGTAGACAGATTTGCAGTGTTGGAAAACACGTGGGAAAAGTCCCTTCTGTTTATTTTTTTTCTCCCCCTTATTAATTTACCGCAACCACAAGCCATGTGTTCCCATTCCTGTCTGGGAAAAGAGGCTGGTTGGGCCGTGCTGTGACTTAGTCAGACTGATGATCAAAAAGCAGCTGGAAAACCCCAAGAAATGCTGAAATACTTGTAAAAGAGTCAAGGAAAGCTGTTTGTAAACCTCTCGGAATAGGGAGAAGTCCATTCTGGTCATGTTGCTGTTTAGCCTGTTGCGTGTTCACAGCTGTCATGAAGGGCATGAGCAGCGGAAGATCAAGCGGCCGGAGTGTTTTCGATGACAAGCAGCGCTTCAAAATGGTTGGGTTCATGCTCTGACCAAAAGTCCATCTTGGTGTCAGCAGAGAATGACTTGTGTGAAATCTCCCAAGCGCCGTCGCTGTGAAAGCGGGGGGTAGATGTGCGTAACGTGGGCGATGCTGAGGTTGGGGCAGGAGTACTGGTGTGCGCGTTGGACCCAGTACCACAGCGTTCTGCCTGCCAGTCTGTACTGTACGACGTGAGTCGTCGTCTCAACTCCCTTGTCTTGCAGCAGCTTGGGCTTTAGGGGTGGCTTGGAGAGGCCCTTCTGAGTGGATGATATAAGAAATGATGTTAAAACAGGAGCAAACGGCCAACCAAGAACACTCCTGCCTTGGCTCCTCACTGTAAAAGGAGGTCACAATCTGATACCGCCTGTTATGAAATGATATTATAAAGTAAGGTATTGCTAGTAGCAATTAAAATGTGGATAAGATGATACTTCACAAGATCTCATACTGGGAATGACCACTTCTGATTCAGAGTTCATGTATGACCCAGTCCTAGTATAAGCGTTTCAAAACTGTGTTTTTCCCAATGTTCTCTTATCCTGTTTTCTCCTGTCTTTCCCAGCAAAATTTCTTTTATCTGTCTTTTTTGATCAGGAGGAGAAAGTGTCATTTCTTGTTTTCCTTTTTTTGTTCTTTGCTTTGCTGGCAATCTCCTCTGCTTTCTGCTCAGCTTATAAATACACTGTGCTCAGGGGCATGCACACACCTTTCATAGTAATTAGTAAATGAATAAGGATGGACATTATCAAGTGTTGTTTGGAAGGACTAAAAGCCAGTTGATCAACTGTAATGGTTCCACCAGGCAAATGTGTCTGACATTTTATGTCTTTAAATGATCACTTTATCTAGAATATCAAAACCAACTTGTATCATTCTTCTTTATTTAATACCCAGTTGACTTCTGTGGTCATTTCCTTTGTCGGTGTTCCAGGAGTAGGGTCTCGTTCAGGTGTGCGTTGTTCTACGTAACGCCAGAAATAAGAGGGTGATTTGGTTTTTTACCTTGTTATAGATGCTATATGCTGTCCCATCTTTAGTAGCGAAGCAAAGAAATGCAATGATTTAAAAGCTTTTAGTCACAGAACAAATTTGAACCAACAATTGTGTCCAGCCATGTGGCCTTATGGTCATTTTTTAACTCGGGATATAGCATGGCTCCACATTCACTGTGCATTTTATTTTATTTTATTTTATTTTATTTTATTTTATTTTATTTTATTTTATTTTATTTTATTTTATTTTTTTATGATGGTGGTGATGGTGTTTTTTTTTTTTTTGCTTGCCAATGCTTCATGGTCAGTGGCCCATAGTAAATGCTTGAGGACCATTTGACCTACAAAAGCATGCATGTTCTAAAACGGTCCATTTTCACAGAAGGGAGAAATGCTGTGATTTTTCCCAGGAAACCTGTGTTTGAGCCACTGTAGTGCTGTTCCAGCATCAGATGGATTTTTGGTCAACTATTGAATTCCCACAGAAGTCACCATGAACTTGGGGTGGTACAAGAACAGTAGGTGAGCCCTCCTCTCAATGGCTTGAGGAGCTTAATTAAGCTCTTTGGAAGACTGAGCACAGCAGATACAAAAACATAGCCAGGCAAATGCAAATATGTCTGGAAGTGAGTGCATTCTGACACACTGCTACTGGTGAGATAGCAATGCATTTATATCTCACCAGTAAGATTAATGAGAGTTATTGTATGTTTTAAAGTTCTGTTGTAGATTAAAGCCTCTTTTTCTCCTGAGAGTTTATGTTCAACTTTTCATTTTCCTTAGATTATTTTTCTGATTTCTTTTCTTTGTTGTTGAGACTCTAATCTGTTTATTTTTTCTGAGTACTTAAAATAATTTTTCTGTCAGTTGAAAATTTGGAGGAAGTGTTTGCCTTTTGGATTTCTGGATCCCCCAAATTAATCTTTCCCAGAGACGCAAATGAGATTACGGTGAGATTTCGTTTTATTTTGTTTTGTTTGAGAGTGAGATGTCTCAAAGATGCAGGGGGAACATGTCCCTTCTGGGGCTGCCTGCAGTCACGCGTGTTTTATGGTGTTTGAGGAGTGTGAAAAGTTGGAACGATTTAGTAACTTCAGTGCAGGAGAGGAATGACATTAGAACTATAGGGCTTTATTAAAATAAAGACACCGTAGATGTTAGGAGAGCCTCATGCCTGGAGCCATGTGATTTCATATTCATAACTTTGTATTGTTGTTATTTTCCCTTTAGATGTAGGATTTTGACACTTGCAGTTGCAAAAACGGAAATTTTAAGGCACATCTTCCCTCCCCTGCAGATAACCTGAGGACTTATCTCTAATATTTGGGACTCATCCAATTTCATTCATTTTTTTTTAACTCCTAAAGCTAATGCTCTTGAAATATAATTTCTGAAATGACACCCGCAAAGGTCTCTTTGGTTCTGCTCCCTGTCATCAGTCACAGCTGAGGACATTGGCTGAGCCTGGTCAGCACCACACTGATAAATGCAGCAGAGTATTATTTTTGTTACCTGAAATCTAAGAATTAACATTCTATTCTTCTTTTTTTTCCTCCTACAATTTAAAATTAAATATTTTGGGGTTTCTTTTTCATTTCAATACCATAGTATTTTTGTCCCCACAAGATATGACTTGAGTGAGATTTTAGTAACCTCCCATAGGAAAACGCCTAAACAACTTCTAGAGGAGAAAAAATCCTCTAAGGTAGGTGCACCGATGTTGATTAAAGAACATTAAACTGATTTTTTAATCTATCCCTTAAATCTATTTGACCTAAAAATAATTAGAATACGGTGTAATTAACTTACATTGTGAAGACAGAGCCATTCAGCAAAAAGCCTTACTGTTTGCTGTTTGCACTAATACAGGGTTTACCAAAGAAAACACTAAATGTCTGCACAAGCAGCTGCATTTAAACCTTGAATTGCGTATAATATATCACGGTATCCGTAGTTACTCTATCAAATAAACTGCACATGTATTTTGAAGTATTATTTTTGATCACATCATTCTGGAACTAGGTCTAAAGCACTGCCAAATTTGATGGCTATCGTAACACAGAGGAGATTTTTTTGGATTTTCTTTTCCTAATTCTTCTCCTTTAGGCAAAAGTTTGATTTTGATTTTGGAAGTGTTCAACAGTGTGAATGCCAAGATACAAGAGGAATATTTTATTGCCACCAGTACACCTGCCTTAGATGGCTGGTCAGATTTCTGTAAAATATATAGACATATATATTTACTCTATGATTTCTTTTTCAAAGAAATGGGTTAATTTTCAGGGACATTATACTCCTCTATCTCCAACTTACACCTGTACTGCAAACATGCCATCGAGTCAGGGAATTTAGTTAGGTGGTGCTTTTGTAAGGCAAATTCCAGTAGTATTTGCATGTGTCTGGGGGCTTAACATGTTTCCATACGTGAAAGATTATCTTGATTTAAAACTGCTTACATAAAAATGTTGCAGTTTGGAATTATACTGATGTACTGGGCTGTTTCTGAACGCATGTACCTGAGGTAGCTCATCATCATGCCTGCTACAACTGTGGACCATATACATCGAGTAATGTATAGCCAACGGTTAGATGCTCAGCTTGCAACTACAGACGTTCATGGGAAAATCCTCCTTTGGTGCAAAACTAGGAGACGAGAACTGGCACTTTCCTGACAGGCAAATCCCTTCACACCGAGCTGTAATGCACTTCTGCGTGCTTTGAAGGCCCCAAATGGTGGTGGTCCTGGCTTATCTTTCAGTAGATACAGATCTTTATCAGGGAGTCATAACAAACTAATTCGGCAGAGTTGGAGAGGGTGAGGGAAGGCTTTGGCTTTGTTTGGGACAGATCTGATGTGAACGCTGAGATATTTTGGAGTGACCGGCCTTTTTTTAGTGTCGAGTTTTGAGGCAGGGCTAAAATTCAGTGTTATATCAGCCCGCTCTGTTGCACTGGATAAAGCAATGAGCACATTGCAGTGGGAGGCTCCAGATACCACGCATGCAATTTGTGTAGATAAATACAGTTTAATTCCTTCATCACTACCTGAATACACCCCAAAATGCTAAGTTACTACGTGAAATACCGTTCACCCTAGTGTAATTCCTTGGGCACACGCAACTTTCCCTTAGGAACTCCTGACCCTGTCGGCTAGGAGTTTGAGCGCAGAAAATACAAAATCGCTCAGCGACCGGAGGAAAGTGGGGCAAAATGTTATCTCAGAGCTGTGATATTTGGCTTCCAGTGGACACAGAGACTTGACACAACTCGAATGTCAAACTAGCCGATAGCAGACAGGAAGGATTAGTGTTGACACAGCAGGGCTGACCCCTGCCAGCAGCGGGGCCGTGCCTCACCCCGGGCAAAAGAGCAGTAGAAAGTGTAGGTGAAGATATCGGAAATGCGGCGCGTTGGGACATTCACACGCCTAATTGGGCTGACAGCTCGGTCTGCGTGGAGGACAGTGTTTATTTACTCATTGTTGGGTGATGAGCAAGGCGAAAGATATGCCTGCTCTAGCCCGTGCTCGTATTGCTCCGAAAACTGTCTGGCTCCAGCCGCAGTAACCCAGGACAATACGACACAAAAACTTCCTATTCGCCATCACTTTTAAGTCTGTCCTGGCACAGATATGCAATGACCTCAGACCGCAGTTGGGTCTAATAGGGAATTTATCTTCATGGAAATGTGACCTCTTGCTACCAGAAGGCTACAAAAATACAAGTAACAATGGGCGCATGGAGATAAAGATTTATCCTGGCCAACTGGTGCATTTTCAAAACAGTTCAACCCTGCCATGAAAAAAACTGCAGTTTGACACAGGGTGCTGTCTGAAGCTCTTAGGAAAGTTATCAAGGTCACAGTTGAAAGAACATGTCATTATTATTGTTTTCATAAGCAAAAGTTACTGGGTTGATTCTCTCTTCTGCTGAGTGATAGTGGCAGTCGTTTCTTATCAATTTCAAATCCCAGAATCCACACTGGCTGCAGGAACGGAGATTTCAGGAATTTCAGTTTTCCACTTAGGAATTAGTTTTCTCTCTCTCCTGACCTCCACCCGCTGGACTAGGAGTTCATACTGTGTATGTGCTTTTAATCTTGTTTTCAATATATTTTACTGTGCTTAGCTTTTAGTTACAGTTTAATAACTTCAGCTTTATTTTGCCTCAAGCCATCTTATAATGAATAAAAAAGCTTTTCCTGTGATTTAGTTGAATTTATACAGCTGCCTTTGAAACAGCTGCATAACTTTTTATATTGACTGGGAAAGACGGCGGTTTAATCATTACAGACTGATCAGCTGAATTCTACCTCCAAAATCAACTTTGCCAAAAAAGCTTGTGGAACCTAATCCAGGTCTCTGAGCTTGCTTCCAGATATCCTCCTGGATGTTTGGATCTGTAAAATCCCAGTTATATTGGCCCACAAAAGTGATTTAGACTGAACAAGGACCAAGGACCTCTGGCACAGCTACAGTAGTTACTTCCCAGTCCCAAACCTTGTAAAGGAAATGATAACAAGATCTAGGAAAACACCATTGGGTATAACTACCTGCTATTAGGTCCTTCCTGGGAAGCAGTTAGATGTCACTGCTGAAAGGACCTCTTGGAAATAGGTCTGATCCATCTATTTCTGCAAAAATTTGCTCTTTGTCCGGAGAACAGGGAGAGTGATGCGACAAGATCACGGTAAATGTGGCTTTGATTATAGTCCTACCGTTGTGTGTCTTCAAGACTGGCGCCATGCCCGTTCAGGGAAGGACAGCCAGGAGCTTGCATGTGAAATGCTATGGAAATGAATAATAACTGTACAGGCATCTGCCTACAAATTGAAGGAAAACAGGAGTCTGCCTACAAATTGAAGCCAAACAGATAGGATGGGAGAGGCAAGAGATCAGCAGCGTGAAGCCTAGGGAGCATGTGGTTTGAATGCAACCGCGAAACATAAGAAGCTTCATCAATTTGTGAGACTTCTTCAGTAAGTGTCCAGCTTCATCTTAGAGTGTGGAATCCTCTCCAGAGTTCAAGACACATGGAAGACTTTAGCTCCTAATTCCTAATAGTCCCCTGAGTACCCGTTTATAATTAGAGCTGGACTTTTTGACCTTAGAGACTTTTAATTACCTGATGTCTAAGCTGTTAGTGTAAACTGGAATGCAGTTTAGCATGCTAAATAGGAGAAAGTATATTTATTATATATCTGTGTATTGACAAGTAGCAATTTTATATGAGTGAAGTATGTGTTTGCCTGTGCTGTATTCAGAGTTATCAAATAGCAAACCTAAAGGAAGAACCACTACTTCTGTTCTCAGATATTTAAAGACATCTTGTAAAGAAAGGAAAAAAAGAGCAGGAATAAACTGCTCTGAGATCATGCCAACTGTTAGATGGAAATATTATTGAAGGAAACTTTTTTAGAAAAATGAGAACGATCAATTTGTCCGGCTGTTTTCTTAAAAAGAAAATATAAAAAAGTACATAGCGTTTGTCTCAGAATTGGCAAATGTAAATAAAGAGCAAGAGAAGTTAGATTCTGGAGTGGGGTGTAAATTCTATATTTAGAAAGATTATAATATTCTATATTAAATGTGAAGATGCCAACCAACCCTAGAGAGAGTATGGTGTAGAGGAAGAGGATATCTAGAACATGTAGTGAAGCTTTTATTCATTGAATTCAATGAAATTGAATTTTATTCATTATTCACCTTTGAAAAATTTGAAATCTCTCCTCTAATAACACATATTATAGGAGGATTAAATTATAGTGTTTTTATGATATATGTCCAGTTAAAAGCTTTCCTCCTGGCTTTCCATTGCTAGAATGAGGTCAGGAATCTGGAGAGTTTAGAACTAACTCCCGCAAGATATCAGAGATCAGAAAGGTTTTCAGATAGGAAGATCTCGACCAAATTTAGGACTTGTAAGCACTTAATAAATGAAAAGATGTTGATAATAACTGACATATTTTGAACCTTATGAAGGCTGTATTTATGGATTAGACAAAGCAAAAATATTAATAAAGTTCTTGAATTATTAATGTCGAAAATAGCCTTGCCTGTCAGATTTAATTTTTAGTATGAATGTCCATACTATGTTTCTGATGCATTTCAAACCCTGGATAGAGTCAGATTGAAGTGAGTGTTTGTGAAGTTAATAGGACGTCCTGAGCTTTCAACTCTGATAAATGTAACTCTCGAGTGCTGTGAAAAATTTCATTTTCAAGGAAGCTTTGACTTTTTTATGGGAATTTTTTTCCAGCTGAAAAACTTTACTGACTCTAATCTTCATTTCTCATTATGAACCAGATTTGGAAATACCTGTGAAAAAATATATCCGGTTTCAAGGTAATCTGAAAGAATTCAAGGATGAAAGCATTATAACTGAGGATATCCAGATCTGTCCTTACAAAAATACTTGATATTTATGTGATGCTTTACCTACATGTGCTGAAGAGCATTACAAATACAAAAACTGAAGCTTCGGGAGGGCGAAGGCTTGCCAAGAAAGTGTATGGCTTTCAGAGCCATGTCCTGGATGCTTGGAATATATCTCTATCACCCATCCAGATGCACCTTATTTGTGACACGGCAGGTTTGGTTCTAGAACTAGCGAGACACGATGGGGGAAGCGCATATAAAACCATTGCAATCATAGAAACAGGGAATTTCAGTGTTTCGTGGACAGAACTGTGCATTGTAAGAAGGTTTACAGGTGTCCTTCAGAAAACAGGGAAGTTTGCTTGTTTTTTGTGGAGAATTCTCATGAAAAAATCTGTAAGATGTCTCAGAAAGAAGTGATGGAGGGTGGGAAGGAAATGCACATTATTCGCAAGACTCATTGTAAAGCCTCAGGCCAAGTAGCTTGTTCATCTGAGTACTTTATATTTCATTAATAAGCTGTCTCAGACGCAGGGGAAGTTAAGCTGGGCGGGAAGAACACAGGGAAATCTTTGTTTGAAATCCTGTATTTCTGAAATGGGTGATTCTTAAAGAGAGAGCAGCAAACCCATCCCCATTAGTATAAAGCAGCCTCTGTAGACCATGTTCATCCCAGGCAGCTTCAGGCACTTCTATACTCAAGTGAGGAGGCTGGTTCCATACGTAGCCTGGCGAAGCAGACTTGTGAGCAGACTTGTCCTGTCAAGCTTGGATACGTTGATCTGTGCCCCTCCTTTCAGAATATAACTGTTTTTTCTTTTTTTTTCTTTTTTCTTTTTTTTTTTTTTGGTACGTGTATGTTCTTAGAAATAAGGTTAGAATTAAGCTGCTTCCCCTGTAGCAGCAGATAAAATGAAAAAGGCTGGAATAAACTTATGCATAGGAACACAGTACCAGTGTATTTGAAGTGGAACTAAAATTTCCCATGCCGTTGTTATATTGGTGCAACTTTTACATGCAGGCAATTCCCATTGTGATTGACATTCGGTCTTTTGTTAGGTGAAATTTAGCACCAGTGTTTCCAACTGGGAGTTCAGTCAGTCCAGCTAAATCTGGAAATAGGGCTCCCCTTGGAGCTTCTTCTTTAAATATCAGTTCCTCAGCTTTCTCAGAGTTCCTAGTTTAAGTCACCACCAGATTTCAGTTCTGTGGCAAAAGGACTTGCTATAAATCTTCAATAGTTGGTAACTGATCACAGCCTGGCATTGTAAAACTCTAAGTGCCTGAAATAGCGTACGTTTGTGGTGTGGTATTTGGTTTCAGTCCAGGTCAAGGAAAAGAGGGGCCTTGGAGAATATGGAAGTCTTAAGAAGCTTTCCACTAATAGAGCGGGTCAAGGGATAGCACAGTCAAAGCATCTCATCTGTAATACTGTGTGGTGGAATAAACTGCTTTCGACCCTTAGAATCTCAGCTATTAGTCACAGAAAACTGAGACGCTCCTTTTGTCTGGATCCCTGAACAAACTCTTTGCTTCTGTCTCCTGTGTCTTTTGTTTTTTCCTTCCAATAGATATGGTGACAGTGTAGTTACTGAGGGAACCTGCGTCCACAGAAGTAATGGTGATCCAGTAATGCCGATCTGACCGAAATTCCCCAAAGCAACTTCTTTCCTTGCCCCCGGCATGTCACGACAGCCTCTGTCCCAGTGAAATAGTCAAGGAGGTGAAAACCTCCCAGGAAATGCCTCCAGTAGCTGCTGCAGCTTCAGTATTTGTGGAGCCAAATTTGGACCTAGGAACTTAAATTTAGGTTCATATCTTAAAAAAAAAAAAAAAAAAAATCAGCTGTCTGGATCATTACACATGCTGAATCCACAGCCTGGTTTTAACAGGCTTTCAATGGGATCGTCTTGTGGCTTTTAAGTTGTTCTGAACGTAATTTATGTTGATGTTAAAATCTCCATCCGTTTGCACTAGAAGACTGGCTGGGACCACAGATCCTCAATGCTTTTGCAGTTTTATGAGGATGAGCCCTCTTTCATTCAAAGCATTTACCACCATGGCAACAATTATATTTTGGAAGAAAGAAAGATTGAGAGCTATCTCTGTCACTATGGCTATGCTGGTGAGCAGAAGGACCTTCCCTTCAGGGCTGAGACCTGCCTATGAATTATAAGCTTCCCTTCTACAACAGCGTGTAGATTGCCTCGGGTAAGCCCGTTGCATTAGTAGTTACTCCCAGACCACAGTGCTCAGAACTTGGGGGAGGTGGAGAGGAGAGAGCAGGAATCTCTTCCCAACCGACTTGGAAAGAAAGAGCCAAGGAATAACTGAGCACTCTTGTTTCTCCTGTAACCAAGATCTGGGTAACTCCAGTAAGGCACTGAAGAAGGAACTAGAACTTCACCCAGCATGGAAAATAGAACGAAAAGCAAGGAGCTCTAGGAAAACATGGATAAAGGGAAAGAAGAGGAAAAGACAGAAATTAGTTTCTAAAGATCTGCGTAAGTAATCATGGTTTGAATGCAATTAATCACTAATGTTTCTGTACGTTGTTCCCGTGGTGTGTGCAGTCTCTCATGAGTGACCCATGAGGGTCATCTCAATCATGGTACTGTACAAAGCTCTTGCCCAGAAGGACTGCAGTCTGCAGGTCACTCAAGTTGCAGGGCATGAAAAAGAAGTAATGACAGCGGGAGTACGTAGTGTAGCAATGCAAGCAGCAGGGTGTTTTCAGAAATGACTTTTCTCGTTAGTCATCATAACCACGGATGGCCACAAGTGCAACCAGTGAGGAAGACTCAGTATTTTCAAGCCTTGTTGTGCTGGTAGCGAGTGCCAAGCAGCTCCTTCTAGTAACTGCTTCTAAACAACCACCCAATATTTAATATTTTGTTTCAGTTCCTTCTTCAAAAATCTTCTCTTATTGATTTGCTGTGCCTCATAAGAATACAATAGTTTGGTCAAAAGCCTAATATTAAATATTTACTGCTAGTTTGTAACAACTTAGCCTTTTTATTTGGCTAAATTCTGAAAGGTGCTACAGAAGTAAAGGATTTATGGCATCCTGCTAGCACTTAAAAATCAACTACTTGTATTCTCTGCTAGAAGCAACTCTGTTCTTTGGGAAGAGACCTTCAGATGAAACACTCCAGATAGTCATGGCAGGTTTTTGTATCTTGAATATATAAGGCAGAATTGTAAGTGTCTGTTCTTAATACGTTTGAGGATGAAAGTATATCTAGGGGGAAAAAAAAAAAAGAAGCAGCACTGGAGTATTTTTTCAAGCTCAAGTGTCTGTTTTCAAGCCCAAGAAGTCACTGTTGTTC
>JAWLRI010000928.1:1724194-1747100 GCA_034781795.1 Crypturellus tataupa | reverse complement strand
TCTTGCCCAGAAGGACTGCAGTCTGCAGGTCACTCAAGTTGCAGGGCATGAAAAAGAAGTAATGACAGCGGGAGTACATAGTGTAGCAATGCAAGCAGCAGGGTGTTTTCAGAAATGACTTTTCTCGGTAGTCATCATAACCACGGACGGCCACAAGTGCAACCAGTGAGGAAGACTCAGTATTTTCAAGCCTTGTTGTGCTGGTAGAAAGTGCCAAGCAGCTCCTTCTAGTAACTGCTTCTAAACAACCACCCAATATTTAATATTTTGTTTCAGCTCCTTCTTCAAAAATCTTCTCTTATTGACTTGCTGTGCCTCATAGGGATACAATAATTTGGTCAAAAGCCTAATATTAAATATTTACTTATAGTTTGTAGCAACTTAGCCTTTTTATTTGGCTAAATTCTGAAAGGTGCTACAGAAGTAAAGGATTTATGGCATCCTGCTACCACTTAAAAGTCAACTACTTGTATTCTCTGCGAGAAGCAACTCTGTTCTTTGGGAAGAGACCTTCAGATGAAACACTCCGGATAGTCATGGCAGGTTTTTGTATCTTGAATATATAAGGCAGAATTTTAAGTGTCTGTTCTTAATACATTTGAGGATGAAAGTATATCTAGGGGGAAAAAAAAAGAAGCAGCACTGGAGTATTTTTTCAAGCTCAAGTGTCTGTTTTCAAGCCCAAGAAGTCACTGTTGTTCTCCTCTGCTTCTCCCCAGCTGCTGAAGGATAAAAAATAAATGCTCAAATAAAGAACCGAGGAGCAATAAAGAGCTAGCAGCTGGTGGTGGCCCTCATTTCCACCTCAGTGTCGCAGTCTGCCAAGCAGATGAAGAGGAGGGTGGTCTAATTGTAAGAGAGTTAGAGTAAATAGAAGCAGAGTGAGATGTGTGGCTGACTCCAGCCTTCAGCTTGTTAAGGAGGAGGAGATATCGTTGTTGCTGTTAATGCCAATTAGGGACAAACTTCTTTCTTGGCACAGAGCAGTGGGGGATGCCTATGGAGAAACCCAGCTGCTGGAATGCCGCCAAGTATGTGGTGGAACACCTGCATTCCAGATGTGCGTGCCTGCACCGGTCCAGCTGTGGAGCATACTGTATGCCAGCGGTGGCCGAGGAAAGGGTACAGAAAGCTGTGGCTTCCTTACTGGCCATGATCAGCTCGCACCGTTGAGGCTACCTCAGCTTTATGTGACCCATAAGCAAAGTCTAAACCAGTCCTGGAAGAAAATTAACATGTTGACTTTTTCGGTATGAAACGTCTATTGTCGTGGTGAGGTTAAGTCCCAGCTCTCAAACTTGCCGGTGCCGCAGCATGAGACTGATGATCCATACACGGGATTATGGCACGAGGGCAGGTGGGAGCGCCTGAGGCTGAACTGCTTGTGAGGACAGAGGGGAAGAGATGATGACTTGACCAAGTCCTGCCTTATATCTAATGTCCTTGGTAGCACTCCCCAAAGTGTATTGTTGCTAGCCTTGTGCCTGGACCTGGTTTTGAAGGAAGCTGAAGAAGTTGAGAAATAGGCAGGGAGTGACCTGGTATTGTGGATACTCAGGGCTCCAGTGTTTGAGCTCAGTTTTTGGGCCCCTACCTCAGTGTAGATATATACCTAAGGACAGTATGGAACGGGGTCTTGCAATCTACAGCTGCGTCTTTGACCTGGTGTCTTCCCAGCGCTTCCCAGTCCCTTTTACTGGCACGGGGACAGTGGTCCTCGCACAGGAGCCTTGTAATTCCCTTGCAGAGGCTGAACCAAGGCCAGGTACGTGAGGCTTTTTGAGGTTCTCTCCACAGCCCAGGGCTGCCTGGGAAGCATAAGAGCAGGGTAAACCAGTCTTATTCGTGAGGGAGGTGGTTTTATTCTCATCTCTGTGCTCTCTTTTTCTCTCTGCTATTTTCATGCAGTTGTTCTGGCTGTGGCATTGCCATTTTTGTGAGACAGTGCATGATCTCATCCAAGGAAATCCCAGAATGGTTGTTTTTCCTTTTGGATACCAAACACACACTGTGCTTTTACTTTTCCGTTGACATATTGAGAGGCCTGTCGGTATATGACTGTTTATGAAAAGGATGGTGCTTTTGGTGGAACAGGGATTGAGTTAGCACAGATTGAGAAGGAAACTGTGACTGTCTTCAGCTTTGGTGAATTCTGAAGGACATTTGTGATGATTCATCTGTGTTTTTTAACACAGCAAGTCCCAAACCTATACAACAGCTTACCTGGCCCGCTGTTGAACATATCTCAAGAGCAACATTTGCCCACGTTTGTTGCTCGAGCAACAGGCCTGAACAAGGATCATTGTTTTTTAAAAACAAACCAAGAAATAACAAATTTGGCTATGGGAAATTTTCTGTCACAAATGAAATTATATTTGCTCTACAAACATTGAGTTCTCCCACTTTTTAAGGACTGGCTGCCACCCTCTGAATCATTAGAAAACAATGAGGTCTGTTTCTTGACTCTTGAGAATCCAAAGATGTGCCAACACATACACAGATTTCATATTTTCCAGTAGCTACAAATCAGGCTCTTTCTCTCAAGAAGATCCCGTTTTAGAACAGTCTCCTAGGTCATTTCACAGACTCTAAGTGAACCAACTTTAGACAGTAAAATACTTGGCCTTATAGGGTGAAATTCACCCCTCTACTTACGGCTTTTGTATCCTCAAATCCTTTAGTATAAATTTCACATGAAGTGCAGGTTCCCCTCTCTCCTGCACAGTGGTGCTGCCTTGCAAAGCAACCACCCTCTCTGATACATGTGTGTGTTCACAGCGTATGGATATGAATGTGTATGTAACATGGTAATACTTTGATAGCTTTGATTTTGATTTCTTTATAGGTATGTGGATATGCATATATGAACAAAGGGTAAAGAAGCTTGGGTGTAGTATGAAGCAAATGTATTGCAGGTGCCTCATGATCTATTCATATATTCTGATTTTTCCTTTTTTTCTTACTGCCTAGACACCTACTTTGTAGAAAGACCAGATCAGCTTTGATTATTTTCCCTGTTACCATTGTGATTCCCGGTTTTACATTTCTTCCCTTGGCAATGCTTAGTCAGTACAATAAGCATTTTTTTAAGGTTGGACAACAAGGAGGGTGAAACAGGGAGAGATATACTATGAACCCCAGAGGCTACTCATTTCTGTCTGAAGCGAACAAATGAATGCCTATAAATTTGCTGCTGCTTCTTTCAAAAAAAACGGTCTGCTTTTCTCCGCTGACCCTGGGTGAGTCTGGAGTTACCTGAAACTGTTTGTACCCGCTCAGAAACCGCAAGCTTTCCCACCTGAATCCCTCCCCTGTCAGCTGGAGGGGGCTTTGGGGCGGGTGTTTGTTTCATTGCGTCTCAAAGAGATCGGTTCCTGTGCTGAAAGACAAGCCCAGGACAATGTTTTACAGAGCAGAAGATATTGTGAGGCACCAATTATCACGTAAGTGGTTCTCACGGCTTGGGCTGGTACTGTGTGCCAGGTTGCACATTAACTTCTTTCACTGCTTTTTTACCCAGTTTACTCAACATTCTCAAGTGGTGGCTTTGTCAATTGTTTCTCCTGCTGATATTTGGACAGATGATAGCCCCTCGATGCCAGCTTAGCCCAGCGAAGAAGAAATAGGCCAATGTGAAACTTTAGACTCGGTGATTGCTCTCATGGTATGGAGGGGCAATAGCGTTGGTTGCGTTTCGGACAAGTTATTAATTTCCAGTGCACAAACAGGTCTCGCAGCCCACTCAGAATATTCTCCATCTGTACTTGATTTTCTTAAAAAGTAACAATTTTAGCACCGCAACCTTATTGCAATTTTTTTTTTTTCTTCTTTGCAACCCCATGCTTAAGTATGCTCTAATGAGTGTCAGGGAGTAGTGTTGGAATCATACAAGCGCATAAGTATTTAAAGAAGATTTATAGCATTTCATTGATTCCAAAGGAATGCATAATGACCAGGCAATTTTCAGTGTAGTTTTTCTATATAAATCTCGCCAAAATGCTGACATGGTGTTATTAACACTAAGGGCTGGTTTTGCGGCAAAGTGAAGAGATTTATGTGAAGGATAAAGCAGGGGTCCCGTGAAAGCAGCTAAGGAGAAATCCATGCAAAATGGAGTTTGCTAATTCATATAGATAGATATACGTTAGGCTACTTGCTTTCTTATGTTGCTTTATGAATCATTTTTTCCTCTTCTGATTAAAGATGCTCTCATTAGAGATGCGTAAGACTACTTTGGAGGAAAAAAAATCGCTCTCAAATTTCACCCGGATGCCAACTGAATTGTAACTGGCTCCTTCTAAGTATTTTTCTTTAGCTTAATCCTGTTAGGTGCTGAATGCTTTCCCTGGTCTCAAGCTAATGTGGGAGCTGGAGTCAGGCAGGGCTTATTGTTGTCAGACCTTTCTTCCTCATCCTTTGTTTTTTTTTTTTTGAGAAATGATATAGAAGATCTGAAGGAAGGACGCTAAGAATGAACCCCGTCTTAATAAGCATATCACATTTACGTAAATATTTATCATATTTTTTCCTTGTACCATTATTAACCTTTTCTAATATTAAATAGCAAATATTTTAGAAAAGAGACTTTCATTTTTATAGCATTTATAGTATATATCGAATTCTCATTCTTTTAACCTAGCAGGGAAGATGAAAATAATGACTTTATTTTCTTTTGGTGTGATTCCTATTCCTAAGCTAAAGAAAGTACTCAATGGCATGCAAAAATTCTATTTTCAGTGGAATTTTAAGGCTACCAGTAGTAATTAGAGAAATCTTGTTTAATTTCCATTTTTTGTTCACAGAAGTTCAACTCTGATTTAGGCAGACGTGAAAACAGCCGTGTGTGAGGGACCTGGAAAATCAGGAGCTTGATTTTCCCTCTTTACGTGAGGATGAGTGTGACTCTTGGAGCCCGTTGCAGACAGCAGTTTGCAATGCGCAGTTGTGCTATGAGCGTGATCTGCCGGTTTATGGATGTATTTGAAGCCAGGCACGTGGCAGAGTGAAGCCGGGAGTCAGGAGCGGATGCGGGCTGGAGCCCGCAGAGGACACGCTCGTGCGGGAGGTGCTGGGACTCAGCCCTTGCATGGCCCTCGCCGAGCGAAACGCGGTTCCGCACCGGCCTCTGCGTGTTCGCAGGGCAGCGGGACACGCTGGCAGAAGGGAGAATCCCAGAGACGGATTTGGTTTGGGTTTCTGGCCGCAGTGGGACCTGCAGGAGTGCAGTTTTGTGCCGTTGGCCGAGGGACCTGAGATTTTCGACTCCAGGGGGCTCATAATCAGGACTAAAGAAAAAATGCACTGAAAAACCTCCAGGCAGATAGACTTTTCAAAAACTCTTTTTTTCTCACATATTTAGTCTGAACAAGCAATAACAACTTTGATGCAGGGCATTTCCTGAGGATTAATGACTGTCTGGGGTCATCATCTCCTCCCAGTTAGTTATTAATCCCCAGGAAATACTCTGTGCCTTGATCATTATTGCTTAATTAGCATTGAGAATGTGGGGGGTTTAGGTTTCTTTTCATGCATCCTGTGAATTAGTAGGTGGGGGTTTCTTTCCTTAGCCGCCACGGGAACGTGGCCTTTGCTTGCAGCTTGCAGGTTGGAGAACTTAGTCACAGGGTGAGACCTTCTCAGGCGATGGGAGCTCCATGTGAAGCACCAGCAAGGCCCCACATCTGCAGCGCATCAAGAGGTGGCCCTGAGCACCGGGGAGAAGCCTCGGGTGGCACCCGGGCAGGAGCAGGGGATGCAGCAAAGGGCAGCGGAGGTGGGGACGGAGGAGGGAGGGAAGGGAAGGGCAGGGGGCTCAGAGGATCGGGGTCGTTGGGGGCTGCCGAGGCGCTTCCAATCTCAACAAACAACCTTTATCAGGCACCGAGGAAGTTCTCAGGCCATACGAAAGCTTGTAGCTTTGGGAAAGTTGGACTCCATCGCGTTCAGAGGGCCCCTGTTGCAGCTAAGCAAATGCATTTAATTAAGAGAAGGAAGAACACGGATGCAGTCTGCAGCCCGCCTTTCCCAGCCCGAGAGGAGAGGAAGACCGGGCACACAAAAGGACGTACGAACGGGCATGCAAAGTGCTCGTTGCTCATGTACGTCCCACTGCACCAGGCTGTGACTGCCACCACGGGAAAGGGAAAGCAGGGCGGCCTGGATGGAGCTTTGTCTGGCACCGATGGCCTCCTCTTCCTCCCTTGGTGACACGGGCACTGCAAGCTGGCGTGTATTTAGGCATGCTGTAGCTTAGTCTGGTTTTGACTTTATTTTTCAGGTATATACACTTAAACATATTCAGGAAAGAAAATCAGTTTTGAAAGGGAGAAATCAAAGTTTCTGCTCACGCAGATGCTCATGCAGTTCTGCAAAAGGTCAAAATTTGGTGCTCAGTATTTGCAAAGTTCTTTTAAAAAGGCTTCTGTGAAACTGCAGTGGGGAGGCAATCCGAGCTATTTCAGGGACAGTTTCCTAGCCAGTGCTATTTCAGACCTCATTACTCACATCTGCCTTTGTGGGAACCTCTGCCTCAGCCTCCTTGGAGGTGGGTTTTTTTTCCCCTGCTTGGTTAAGGGAAGGCTCTAGCAATCTGGCCTTTTTATTTAGGACCAGATCCCCAGTAGGTGCAAATCAGTGTCATGCCTTGAGGTCAAAGAACTTACCCTGGATAAATATCTGGCCTCACAAATATTTGTATGACTTCAGTGAGAATATACAAGCATCCAGGAGGTGTACTTTGGGCCCCAAAGTGATACCTTTATTACTTCCCTCCCTAAATATCATAATACTTAGCCTTGCGGAGACACGGCAGTTCTAAATGAATGACAGATTTTGTTCTGCTCTATATATTTCCAGATGAACTGAGGCCCATATTTTGATTGCAGACTCCCCTCGTAAGAGTGTAAAATCCAAGAGAATGCAGATTTGGTATGTCACACTACTTTTGCCTTCAGTAAAACTGTTTGTTTCAGGAAAGGTGTTAAAAGAAAAGAAAAAATTGTTTATTTGTTAGTTTGAAGAAGAAAGAAGTATGGCTACCTTTCTTGAAGTCAACTTTCAGAGTAGCCAGCATCTTTATTAAAGACCACTTAAGTGGTCTTAAGACCACTTAAAAAGCAGATAAATGCACATAATCTCATGTACAAGTCAAAGCAAATATTTTTTTGCCAGTTATTTGGGAAATAGATTTTTCAAAGGCATGCAAACCACAGAACTGTCCAGCCTAATGAGGTAGTATTTGTAATTAATTGAGCAGATATGAAAAGTTATGACTGTTTTGACCTTAACACTGATCAAAATAAATCCAAACCTCTTTTCTACTCTCTCCTTAAATATGAAAAAAAAAAATCTTTTGACGGAGTCAACAGTATCTATATATTTTAGATTCTCAATGGGATGAGCTATAATTTCCTCATTCACCTTTTGGTCTCATAACTGACCTCTGACAACCAGTGTATGGCAAAACCCAAATGATAAAAGACATAAAAGGGGGCTGGAGGAAGGAATAGAAAAATGTGATTATGCAGATGATATATAAATATCCATTAATGGGAGACATTCCTTTGTACATCCAAGTTCACAGCACTGATATAGGTCTCAGGGGGTTTCAGGCTTCAGCACAGATACTTTTGCATGGGTGTATTCTTACTAAAAATAAAAATAAGAGACCTGGAGAATGCGAAGAAATTATTGCTATTAATAGATAAGATCAAAACAAAACATATAGAAAAAACTTCTCTGCTTGCATGAAAGACAAGGCAGCACCATAAATTTGTTTCTTTTTATTTTTTTGTGTACATACTATGGGCCATCTCAGTAGAAATCTGAAACCAAAATGTCACCACCATAATATCTGAAAGAAAGAAGATACCGTCAAGTGAAAACATCAAAGCAGCTCGAACCTAAGACAAGCCACCCTAGAACTATGATAATTTCTGATACTGCTTTGGTGCACAAAGTGCAGCTGTCTCTTGGGTGTCCCTGGGAAAGCCAAAGTTAAGGGAGATGTGGGATACAGCCCCCCTGGTAGGTCTCATTATTTTCACGACTCAACCATCCTGGCTCGAGGACTTCTTAGTGCCCTCGTCCCATCTCCTAGACTATAAAGTAAAGTCCTTAAATGTATTCAGGTGGCTCTCAGGGAAACCAGCCTACATCCCTTCGGACAGAAAATCACTTTTTTTAATGTGTTTGCCAAGATGCAGCTCAATAGCACCCAGGTTTGGTGGAGGCCTCTGTTAAAGGATGATGAATAAGACTTAATAAAAATACTTACGGGGCAGACGAAATCTCTGGGGCTTTAACACATGTAACGCCGTGGTGAGGAGCTGCCTGCCTGTGTTCAACAGTCTCACAGCCTTTAGGGTTACAGGATACCTCTTACCTGCTCGGTCTTAATTGGTTTTGATGAATTAGTACAGTCAGGAAATTAGGACAGAGCCTGGGATCATTCCTCAGTCCTACAAAATGAGTTCTGTGTCTTAATTAAGGCCTAATCAGAAAATATTGTGGGAATAAACTTTTATGGTCTCAGCCATACTGTGTAATTGCCATGTCTAGCAGTTGCAATGACATGAGATCTGGTTGGGGTTTGGCAATAACACAAGCCAAATTTTAAAATTATCCTCAAGTTTACCAAAGTGGGTACAGACTGTAATTCACTTTGACTGGCATGATTTCCATTTTCAAAAATGCACAATGGTCAGGAAAGCTGTGCCAAAATTCAGTTAGCTCCTACTTAAAGGAGAATCTGAAGTGCCAGGGTTACACCACTGTATTGCAATATTATTAAGCTACAGCAATAACAAACACTGTGTGAAATCTTCTCCCGACCAAGGCCAATTTACGTTCAACTGAAGTAAGGCCAGAGTTTTATTCTCCACCTAACAAAACAAATTGTTTCTAACATGCTAAATGCAGTTACTCGCCCATAGAAAGAAAGATTCATTTCACTTTTTGAGATCACTCATGTTGTGTCCTGCTCTCTAGCTGCCTTTCTGGTTGCCTTGCACAGCTCAAAAAGTGCCTTAGGAGGCCGTATGGCCAGTTAGCGGTAGGACAGTAATGCAGGTGTTAGAGCAGATGACTAGAAACAGAGCTTCTACTTTCTATTCCTGCATTTGCTAGTGGAAAAGCAGATCTACATCTAAACTGGGAAGCAGATTTCCCATAACTGTGGTCCTTTGTGCTAGCCAGGGAACAAGCGGAGCGCAGCTTGGCTCCATCCCTGCCTGGGCCACCAGAAACCGGGATGCAGGAAGGTCTTCTGCTCTGGTTGATGCATGGTTAGGGTATATGCCCCAACCCCAGTATGGCTGAGATGTAGCCAAACTGGTGTTCATCATCTTTATAACGTTACTGCTCTGTAAAACATAAGAACTTGCTGGTGCTGCCTGCAGCCTGAGTTGTGGAGAACTCGTGGAAATTGATAAATATGGGGTGGCCTGACAGTGCAAAGTGTTGTTCTAAAGCTAAGCAAAATAGAAAATACAAGGGTCTAATTCACAGGCAGCGCAAGGCAGGGGTCTATTTTGTTCTGTAAAGAATGTAGCTAAGATAGAAAACAGGATTACGGGGGCCCACGGGCATCATAGCGAGTCCTGCAGCAAGAAAAGGCAACACTGGATTCTCAGATCATTCTTCTTTGTCTTCCATATCCTGGTGCACCATTCTTGAAAATGTTTAGTGCTTGTATAGTCCATCTGAACCTAGAGAAGAACTTGATTCCAAGAACAGTGTTCATAATATTGGGAAAAACATTAGTATACAGTAATGTTAAAACTCTTGTCTTTGAAATTCTGTCTCTGCTTATATGATTAGTAAGATAGTGATTGATAGGTAGATTTGGAATATTTTCCGTTTTTTTTTTTTTTTTTTGCGTTTCTTCCCCACTTTGTTGTTGTTTTGGGAGAAGAAGTTATCTTTGTGATCTTTACATGGTCTGAAAAATCCGATGTTATCATCACTTGGTTATAGCTCTGCTGGTGCAGCGTGTTTTGTTTATTGAAGAAAAGGCATGGCTGAAATTAGATGTATGTGATGCATGTCAGCAAGCTTCATGTATCTGCAAATAATAAACAATTTGCAATGCATGACTCGGACTTGTGGGTTGCAGTTTGGTGTCATTTCAGTAAGGCATCAGAATGCAAGTGGCATTGCAATGTCTGTGTTTTTAAGCTGGAAAGCACCTTTGAAAAATGTTATTAAAAAGGCCTGTTTTGCATGGTGCTTTCCTTTCTTGCGTTAGGAAAAACGGACTCTTGCCTCGTGGCAGCTGCAGTTTAAGCAAACATAAACTCTGGCCCAAATATCCTAACCATCATTTCCTCCAAGCCAGCAGCACTAAACCAAAATACAGTTTTATTTGGCTAACCCCAAAGTCGGATGCGGCTGCCAGCCCCTGCAGCCGCACGATCGCGTTTCAGGCAGACGCCGCCGGAGCGAGGCCGTTGTCTTGGGCAGGCGGGACGTGAACGCGTTGCTCCTGACGCCAGCAGCGCGTTTAACCAAACCTAACGGCAGGTCGGCTAAAACCGGAGCCTGAGCACGGCTTTTCCTGGCCTGCGAGGGCCAGGGCGCTGCGGGGCTCAGCAGATAGAGCGGGGTGGAAGCGCGGATTGCCGCGGGAGCAGGCGGGCTCCTCCTTGGCGTCCTGCGCACGGGCACGAGGCTCTGCTCGGGGCTGCGGGTCAGCACGTGCGGACCCGAGCGCGCTGCAAAGGGTGCGTTTGGGATCCCTTTGTTCAACCTTCAACCAGATTCATGCAGGTGCCTTGCGAGAGCTTTAGGACAGCGCCAGTGTTACTGCCTTCTGGTACAAATGGCTGTGGCTTCCTTGGTTGCAAAGAAAATAAGCCGATTTCAGGGCGAGAACCTGGTTCCGTAGGTTTTTCTGCTCTCTTTCTCCCTCTCCTTTGCTTTTCTCTTGCAAACACCTCAGTGACACGAAGAGGAGAACAGATGATAGAGTCAGTGCCCCTAGTTAATGACCAGCACTATATTCACAACCTCGTTTGGTTTTGTTCCTGTTCGCTGCTTCAATGGTGCCGATGAGAAGGAATTAATGTTATTGAGGACAACTCAATGAATTAAATGAAAAACTGCTCACTTGGCTGGAAGGGCTTTGACAGACGGCGCAGCAGCCGGTCGGGTTTTAAAAACTTTACATCTCCTGGACCTGTAGAGAGAAGGGGACACGAGAAAGAAGGGGAGGGCAGGTCATTGCAGATAAGCTGCAAGGAGACTATTCCGAGGCCCCTGAAAAACAACAGGGGCAACCTGCAGTCTCTTATTTTGATTCATGGGTCTCCCCTCCCTTTTGTTCCTTGATGCACTAAATCTGTTCCTTAGCCCCCTTCATTTCAATAAACACCCAATAAGAAACTAATCGTCGTACGGTGAATTAGAGAAGAAGAAAAGGTGTTCAGAAAAAAATGTTATGGTCCTGGAAGACTCTTATGCATTGTAACCATCTGGTGCACCACAATTGCTCTGAATGGGATAATTGAGTCCCAAATAACTTCTTTTAGGTACCAATAATAGCCGTCACCCTGATTTGTATTCTTCACAGCAGCATTGCCCCATCATTTCACATCACATCTGCACATTTCATTGATTGCGCGCTGTGCTACCAATAAGTTACTACACTTAATTAAGCCCGCATAATTCTCTTCAAATGAGCAGAAAAGTTTGTGTATAGGGCAGAAAGAAAAGGGGCTGCAAATGAGACTTTAGTGACTCCACTTTGTATGAGGTATTGAGATTGATGGTGATCCTGTGCCACCAAGGTTTTCCTTCAACACAGGAAAGCTGTGAAAGCATTAGGCAGCCCAACAGCTGTGTATAATGCGAGGACGGCCTGATTTCAGACAAACGTGATTGAAACCCCATTGTAGCGTAATCTCGCTTTTCAGAAAGTGTTACAATTCATTTGATTTGATGGCTCGGCTGCTTGCCTTTCACGGCATCGTTAAAAACTCTGCAAGAAACTGGGAAATGGAGTCCGCTGCTCGGAGGCATCGTGCGCTCCCCAAGCACGCTCTGCCCAAGCGCTGGGAGGAAGCATTGGCAGGGAACAGGCAAACATAAGCCTCAGGGTAAATATTGCTGAAAATAAAGCTGAAAAGATCAGCTTTCCCTATGGAAAGGAAAGTGCGTGTCCAATCTCTACAGAGATTGACTTTTTTTTTCTGCTTTTGTGCTTTATTATTTATTAGCCAGAGCAGGGAAGAACACATTCCTCCGGTTACGTCGCTGCGATATGTTATCACTTCGCGTGGGTTATTAGTTGTTTTTAAACTCTTCGCACCGTAGATTGACAGGCGATTAAGTGAACAGGAATGCGCCGCTGCGTCGAGGTGCTCGGGATCAAGCCCAAGACGTCCTGCTGGAATGCCGGGGTCTATGGGAAGCACGCTGGTCAACAAAGCACAGGGTTACGGGGAGAGAAACAACTTAAGAGAGAAGGAGAGTAACCTCCTGCCTTGGTCAAAGAGATTGCTTTTAAATAAATGTTTCCTCATTCCACCCAAGCAAATCTAGAGCGGCTTGAATACTTGTTTTTCAGAACAAGTGGCAAAATATCCCGTGAATGCTTCAGAGGTCACTTCACACACTCGCTCTGCCCCTCATTTGTTTATCTAAATGCTGACAAATTGCAGCATTTTAACAACATATCTCTGGTACTGAACTTCATGCGCGCGGCTTGCCCTCTATCATTGAGCTGATAATGAGGCTACGCATAAAGCCTTCATTCACTCCCAGAAAGGCTCCTGACAGTGATGAATACCAAGCAGAAGAATTAGGTGGTTTATAGGAGAATATGCCATTGTGCAAAACCTTTTAGCAACCCTTCTGCTCATTTTCAGTTCCTTCACGTAAGCCGGCTCTGCAAGTGCTCCTGTGAGCTCTCCTTTTGCTTTTAATGAGACTGTCTTGCAGAAAGTGCCAGCTAAGGCGGTGTGTCAGCGGTTACTCCTGGCTCTCCGAAAGGCTGGAGACCCGTTTCGTCTCAGCAGCTGGTGATAAACATTCAAAGCACCGATGCCCGAGATGCTGCTCTGCTAGGTAATCCGTATCTGCTGTCCTGCGCGAGGCATGGCACAGCAGCCGTCTGTCACTGGGAGATCTTTCATGTAACAAAAGCAGCCTTGTCTTAGTGTTCCTTTGCAAAAGCACCAGCTAATATCCCTTTTAGATGGGGATGTTTGCAGAAGAGGTGACTTCTGGGATGTTTTTTTAAAATTGCTGACTGCAATGGATCAGATTAACATTTCATTGTTCGTGTCTGAGCTCTGGGCTAAATCTGGGAGCTGAGGGAACTGTGGGGAAAGGATGCTGACAGATCCTGACAGAATATCTCATTTGACTGGACCAAGGATTCCCCAGAGTTTTGTCCTTTGGATCACATTTGAGGAGAGATCAGCTCCTGTTCCCACCTGCCCCAGTCGACACCATCCATGAACACAATCATGAGGCATTTTACCCCCCGAGCAGCAGGGTCTGGGTGTTTCTGAATTGATATTAGGGATCCTCATGGTGCTGCTAAGCTTGGTGCTGAGCGTGCCCTGTGCCAGAGGACGCAGCTGTGGAGGGATGAATGGAGAAACTTGTGAGCTGCATTTCAAGGCAGGTGTAAGGTGATGCACTAGGACTGCATCATGGGCTGCATAACCCCGTGCCTCTCCTTGCTCTTCAGAAAAACTAACGCCAGGTGCAGGTTCAATGCCTTAGTGCTCTGCGCTGCCCCAGGCCGCTCTCTGATGCTTCCAAAGGGCAAAAAGCAGCCGCTGGGTTAGCAGCAGTGGGTCGTTGTTCGTCCTCTTCCAACGCCGTGTTGAATTCCCAACACATCCCACAGGAGCGGTCAAAGAGAATCTGCGTGGCCAGAGAGGGCTGTGCCCCTCCTCACGTGCACCGCCGATGGGGCCTCCTCATCTCAGCTGCTTCCCTCGCTGCCGTCTCCTTCCCTGCTCTTCCGTGCACCCCATCTCACTGCCTTTCGTATCTCCATCCCCAGCCTTTCCCCAGCACCTGATTTGTACCAGCAGCACAGTCTGTCTTTTCTTCTTCTTCTTTTCTGGAGGGAAGGAAAGGTGAGTACTGCTTGTGCTGTCCTTTCTCTGGAGAAGTGCTCCTGGCTTTCAAGATATTCACGATATTTCAAGATATTTCCTATATTTTCACACACATCTTCCCTAAAAGAAAAACAAACAAACAAACAAAAAAAAGCCTGGGGATAGAGAAGGGAATGGCGTTTTATTAAATGTACATGACACCGAGGATACAAAAACATCAACATGGGATGAATTTACTAATCAAATGCAGCCCCAGCCTCCGTTGTAGCATGACACTGGAAAGGAAATATCTCTTCAAAAGGTTTATTTGAAATACAAAGGAAAATTAAGAGAGAGGCTGCTGAAGTGCAGAGGAGCGCAGGGGGTGAGGGGGAGGCAGGGAGGGAGGGCAGTGGATGCAGCTGGCAGGTCAGCAGTGCCTGGGCCCTGGCATTCCTCTGCTGTAGGATTCTTCTCTGGAAGAGCTTTACAGGGCTTGCACCACGGATTTGCACCACATTTTTTTTCCCCCATGTTTATTTTAACCCAGGATCAGCTCCCTGGCATAGTTTACAGTGCGGCCCCCCCAAACTGTTGCTCTGCCACCGCCAAGAGGTTTCAGGCCATACGTGGCGCTGGGAACGAGCCTGCGGGGTGGGCACGGACCCCGTAAACCGGTGTGGCTGCCGAGGCCCCCCGTCCCGCTTTCTGGTTCCACGGATCGGATCCTAATTGTTTCTCCGCGGGCTTTGGTGGGAAGTCGCAGCTCTCATTGTTCCGGCTCGCTCTGCCTTTCATTAGGGAGGCTCTCGGGTCCCCCCGTTGCCATAATGAGAACCAAGGAAAACATAATAATTCAAAGGGAAATATGAAAATGCTCTTCAAAATGAGACATGCGAAGCACTAGCTACAAGTCGCATGTGAAGCCCTCGCTGAAGGCCGCGGGAGCAAGGCTGCTTAGAAGTTTTCTTTTTTCTGCTTCCACTATTCTCCAGAAGGATGAGCTCTCATTTCTGCCTCATTCAGAGCCTGTGAGCGCTTGGAGAGAACCATTTTTTAAACCATTTTTTAAACTATTTTAAACCATTTTTTTCTTGGACTCTCTATTTCTTGGGCTCATGAGACGTGGGATCTGGACAAGGAAATGGCTTTCACCCTGTATTTCCCCCTTCTTTAAATACAGAAGTCCTATGGTTACGAACTGGGAAAACTGACCCAAGCTACTCTGGGCAAATATATTAATTCTCTCTCCTCTCCGCAAGACTTTGGCAATATTTATGTATTTATTTATGTATTTATTTATGTATTTATTTATTTATTTATTTCGTCTCGGTGCCTTCCATTCGCCGCTTGTGCCCCGGTGCCCAGTTCGTTGCTGTAGTATCTGGCCTGTGTCTTCCCTGCAGCATCCCTGCAAAAGAATAATAAAAGCCCCTCAAAGCTTACGTTTCTCAGACACGGTTCCTGTAACAAATTCTCCTCGGTCTTATTTATGAGAAACCAGTGACTTCTGTAAACTCAGCGTATGGCTGAGTCCCAAGTCCTCGGGGCTTGCCGGGAGGAGAAGGAGCCTTCGGCAGAGCTGCCGCGGTGACGTCCCCGCTACCCGTTAGTCCCGCTCTGCAGCGCGGCACAAAAGTTTATAAGGAAGGAGAGCCTCTCCTTGCCCTCCTCCCCTTTCCTCCCGGCGGCATCGACGTGCCATAAGGGAGACGATTTCAAAGAGGTTTCATCAATCACGGTGCCAGCGTTCTCCATGCAAGAGGGTTTTGTGTAATGGGAAAGCCTTTTAACGAGGAGGATGTGTGCTGCAGTGAGCAGCTTCAGGTTTCACTTCTCGACGCGCCGGAGAGCGAGCCCTGGCACGGAGCACTGTGTGACTTCACATCCCCATGCAGCGCTTAAGGATGTTTGAGCTTCGGCAGGTAGCGGGGCTTGCAAAATGTTTTAAAACTAGGAGAAAACTAGATAATGTACAGCGGGGCTGTCAGCAGGAGGAGTCGGCCTGCTCTTTTTAGTCTGTTTTGGTAAGGGAAGGTCAGGAAGGAGATCTGAACCACAAGCTGATTCAGAAATGTTTTATTTTTTGTAAACAACTCCATCTGGAACTAGTAAACTTTGAAGGTCTGAGCCAACCCCTTACCACCTCCACACACCCCAGCCTGCCTGAAATGAATCCAGCAGCAACCATTGATTTCCATTGCTTTCCAGAGCTGGGATATGATCACACCACCTCTGGGCCAGAGGAGAATACAATCACTTACTCTGAGTCATTACATAAGCTGAAGTATGTGATTTATTAAACCACAAAAAATAGGTTGTATGAACACCGAGAGTCTGACTCGAAACCACATGCAGAGTTAAGGCTGGGACTCCCTCCTTAACCCGTCTTGTGGTGCCCAGGCATTTTGTGTGACCTGTGGAATCAGCCCGGCCTTGGAGACTCCTTCCAGGATGGCTGGCAGAGACAAGGGTGGCATCTGAGCCTTAACGTTTAATTTTTTCTTGCTTTTCATGGGCTTGAGTCATGTTTAGCAAAGTGACTATTTAATTTTCTTCTCTGGTTTGGTTGGATGCAGTTCTAGTCTTCCTAGACTTGGCCCATTACCTTGGAATTCAAAAGAGCAAATACATAAAATGATAAATAATAGGAAACATTTGGAAACCTAAAATGTTTCAGCGAAATATACAGGCAACTCTTCCCAAAAGTCTGCGTTTTATTTCTCATTTTCAGTCTCGGTGGAGCTATATGAGACACCACCTATTAATGAGTTCTTAGGGATTCCTTACTCTATAGGTCACTGTACCAAGAGAACATAAAAGTTTCCAAAGTGCAAATAGCAAGCAGTGTCTTCAGTCTTCTGTGTCTACCTAAAGCCTACACGTGTCAAACGTTGCTGCTTATTGCTAGAAGCCGAGCGAGCACACTCGCATTCCTGCTCAGTTGGTTATCCTCTGTCCCAGGCCTCTGCTACTGGTCATGGTTGGTGACAGGACCAATTCTGGGGCTAGGCAGAATCCTGCTCCTGTGTGGCTGTCCCCGTTTTCTTCAAAGATTCCTTTTTGGAAAGGTTGTGCTCTTGGCAGTGTGTGTACTGAAGGCAGAATGCACAGCAGTAATCTGTTAGCATTTGCAAGTGGTTAGTGCTGTTCAGTGATGTTATTGAGTGCGTGAATTGTTGGCTTCCGATCCACCTGGAGCATTTGTTACAGATAGTGTTTCGCTCTTTGACTCCACTTAAACAAGTAGATTTGTGCAAAGGGTGTCAAGGGATTCTGCACACAAAATCTGCCGGAGCCTGCGGTGCGGAGGGCAATCGCCATCCTGTTCTGATGCTGGTGTGAGACGTAACCGTGTCTCATACCCGAGCGATCAGAGATGTAGTCTTGCTTTGTGTGAGCCTCGGGCCACTATGCAAACTCATTTTGTAGCAACTCTGGGTTTTTGATGGTCAGCTTAGGTTTCTTCTGTTGAACTTTGAGTAAGCAACAAATATTCAAGACTTTTGTAGAATTTGGGGATCTGTAACAGCTGTTCTAACCATTCTTGTTTCTCGTGTTTGGCTCTGCCGTATGGGATTGTTCTGGATGAAAAGGCGATATCCTTAGCCAGGCGGTGTTTAATGTGCTATGAGGAAAGGAATTACCTTAGGCTCTGCCTGTATTAGAAATACTTGGGCTGTTAATCATCACGTAGCTTCCTGCATCTCTTCACTGCACGTCATTGTGAAGTGGTCCCATTGATGTACAGGCTTTGAAACCACCATTTCCATTAGACCAGGTCTAATGGTCTAGCAGGTTCCAATACATGTGAGCTCGCAATGCCCAGGGACTGTGTTAGACCCAGTGGCTGCAGGGCTAGTGCCAAGAGGAGAGTCATACTGAAAGCTCCTCCTGGGGAGGGAAGTGCTTGTGAGCTCATCTTTGCGAGTAACGGTGTCACAGAAGACAAGGAAGGGCTCAGCTAACCCTCCTTCTATCAGGCTGCCTTCTGCCAAACCTCCTTCATGTCCCTAAAGAGGAAGAGGAAAATGATATATTGATTTGGAACAATGAATGTATTTTGCTGGTTTCGTCCTAGCCCGGGAGTCCTGCTCTACAAAGCAAAAATTTATGGAGCTCCACCAAAATCAAGCTTGTCTCTGACCAAGGATAGCAAATAGAAGAGCAGAAAGAAATGAAATTATCAGCTTGCAAACCTCCCGACAACGCGTTTCCCTCTGCCCTCCCTGGATGTTAGACGTGCAGGACTCTGGCTTGGAAAGCATTGCCTTCCTAAAGAGGTTGGGCATGTGGCAGAGTGCAGAGAGCCTCCTTGTACATACTAATTCCCTGACACCAGGGTCAGGGACACGTTGCACAGGCCCCAGCAAGCGTCATCTCTGCGCGGATGCCATGTGCATCCGGAGAAAACATCCCTGTAGGGACGCTGTGCCCAGGCCGCTGCTGCCCGCTGCGCCTGGAGCTTCTCTTTCAAGACCAGGCTGAATTCCAAAGCTCTGTCTTCCCTACAGAGAGGGCTGCCCGGAGGGCTTTGTGAAAACTGTCATCCAGAATTTCAGCAAGCGGAGACGCTGCTGGATCCCTGGAGGGCGATCCTTTTATGCCCCTCCGAGCCCTGCGCTCCTTCATCCCCGTCACCTTTTATCGGGAGGTCCTGGGTGTCACCTGAGCCCTTTGGATAGACAAGGTGGCATTGTGTGCTGGTGCTTCCCAGGATCGGGTACAGCAGCCCCTTTGAAGTCGCTGCAGCCTCCCGGCCCGCGCGGTTCTGCTCCCATTGGCGCAAGGGCCGGGCTGCCACGAAGCTCTCGCTCCGTTCACTGCGCCGAGCCCCTGTCTGCAGTCTGCGGCATTAATCGTGCAGCCTCCGGTTAATAAAATGCATTGGAAAAACTGCGCTTGGAAAAGAAGCCACTGCGCATGGGAAGCAGTTGCTTTCCCAGATCAAAATGCGTGGTAGTTCCTAATATTCTCCTGCCATTCTTCCTTCCAGGGCAGAAGTCTGTTTTTAGGGTTTATAGGAAAAAGCTTGTGCAGGATTTATTAGTGTCTAAAAGGCATAATTTGCCGCTGTGTAGCTTTTGTGTATTTATTTGTGTAGTTAAAGAAAAGAAGGGAGAAAAAACTCAATCTCTCTCTTCCTGGACTGAAGTTCCGTATGCCAAGTCTCATCCGGTACAGATTTTTTTTTGTATAAATGAGTAATAATAAAAACCTGAAAATAGGTCTGATATTTTTAATGGAAGTGGTGGCTTGACCTTAGCCGTCAAGTGCCACGAAAGGTGATGCTGTAATAAAGGAATGACTTCATCAGGAAATCAGGAAATCCTCATTCGAACCTCCAAATATATAAATATATCCATTTATTCCATTGTGAATCAAATGATGCCATGTCCTGTAATTAAGGATGCTGTCAGCCAAGTTGCATCATGTGCTTATTTCCATCACAGTACATTAGCGGCTCAGCAACTTCGGTTTCTTGGTCACCTGCTTCAGCAAACGTCCTTGGAGCTTTGTTTCACACTGCGGTGACAGATCCTTTATTTATTCCCTACCTGAGGGGCAGGGATTCCGCTAATTGCCTCAGGCCGACTGCTCAGGAATGGTTTTACGTGGCACAGGGCAGGGATTGTGCAGGGAGAGCAAGCAGCCTAGGAGCCGAATGAGTTCCTGATGTGCTGACGGCGGGTAGATCATCACCTGCCTTCCAGTCCGTCTAGATGGGAATAACAGGCATCAAAACCAGGATACGCTGGCACTGGTTTTAGTGAGTAAACGAGTGGTTGTAGTGAGTTAGTAAGGAGAACGTTAGTCTTTTTCCTCCCCAAGAAAAGCAGTTGTAAGAAGTGAAGAGCAGAGCGCGGCGAAGATCTTCAGCAGGATCCCAGTGAAGGCAGGGGCAAAGTCCGTGGATGCCTAAGGGAGCTGAACTCAGTCCTGCTTGAGGCGACCTCAGGCCTGAGTGAGGTTTGAACCAGCTGGGAAGTCTTTCCAGAAAGTTACTGCATGAGCAAACTGTCCCTGCCTTTTTATATGCGTTTAAGCAAGTATGAACATTTTCTGGGATCCCTGTCTACAGAGCCGTTATATTTAGTGTAAGCTCCGAGGCTGGACCTCCAAGTGGCTGAAATAACCAGGCTGCATGGAGGTGCAGGGTGCGAGGCTGAAGCATCGCGCTGCTCAGCTGCCTGCCTGCTGGCGCGGGCAGTAATTCCTGCCGTCGCACGACTCCAGAGCTAAGTGCAGTTTGTACGAACTAAGGATTTGGGCATTCTGTGGATCTCCTTGGTCTTCAGTCACATCAGCTGGAGCCCTCCTGTCCCCTCGCTGCCCCTCAGCCTTCCCTGCCAGGGTTAGTTGCAGTCCGTAAGGACACACAGCCCTTTTACCTGCCTGTTCCTGGCCTAAAGCCCCACTCTGCTTAGGGTTTTGCAGTGCCCTGGAGGAAAAGGGTACGTTAGGATTTGTCCTTTGTGTACATGCAGAGCACTTTGCAGATGGCTGTGTGAGGATGTATTATATGTGGATGTTTTGAAACTATTGCAAGTCTCACAAGAATTCCCAGTGGGACCATCTTTTTTTTGCGGTGGAAATGTGTACAGGTCGGTTATAAGACGCTGGGGAGGGGATGGAGTCAGCTTCCAAACCCCAATTACCTTCAAACCATCTGGCCAACCCATATTCACCTCCCCAAACACTCCGGACGTGTAGCGCCGAGTTGATCTTCAGAGGGACTAAATGTCCCTGGGGGGTAGAAACCTGCCAAAAGATGGGATCAAGAGCCGGAGGCCGCCACGGGAAGGGCCAGTAGCAGGACAGAGGGCACAGTCATCAGACACAGCTTTGTCACTATTATTTCATGTTTTTTTTTAACGCTTCCCGATTTTCAGAGACCTGTTAGGAAATTACACAAATTTATTATACAAAAATACAAATACAAAATGGTACAAAAATCTTTCTTTTCCTTTTATATAAGGGAAATTCCAAAGTATTTTCACTATTTTAGGACTCTGATGTTTATACAAGAGGCTTGTTAGGTTTATTTTTTCCCACTGCTATTACTTCTGCTGGTAATTGCGCAGCTAGAAAGCTTTTACACTGCTTAAGTGGGTTTTAGTACGAGAAAGGGGCACATTCCATTTTGGAGCTGATTGGAAGTGGCAGACAAGGTGTTAAATATTGGCTAATACTTCTGAAACATCTTAGTAATACTCTGGCGAGTTCTGATTTACTCACGAATTTATTCTGCTCTACGGTTGACATTCAGGCCTCCCTGCTGCTGAAACTGGATTAATCTTATTGCTGAATTGAGCTGATCAACCGCCGCAGAACTTGTCATAGCAGAGTGAAGGGGGCACAGAAAAAAAATGAGCACTATGTCAGATGCTGGTTTTGTTTGTTGTAGAATAAAATGGCTTATGAAAATCCCTGCTAATCAGAACAGAGGTGATTTAGCTTGGGATGTAAACCAGGGTGGGCACAGCAAAATAGTCGTTAGCAAACGGTGTAGAAATGGTATGTGCAACATAGTACATCAACGAATATCTGGGTAAACCTTGAAACCGTGGACTTCTCTCCATCAAATATGTATTTATATACTTTAATTTTTTTTTAATCTATGGGATCTTCAATCAGAGAAGGAAGATAGACACTGCTATCACTTGTCTTACATGTCTTGCAATAGGGCGACATTGGTTCGTCTTAGCTAACACTCTGGGAATCTGCCCATCGCTGGGCAAATAATGCATAAATATTGGAACATCATTGCGTTTCGCCACAACTGATTCCCTTTTATGTTCTCTTGGAGCACTCAATATTTCAGAATAGCCGTGTATAAGTATTTCCTGAGAGCAAATGTCAAAACCATGTGGACAAATGTTTTTGTGCACTACATTGTAAGCCTACGGACATTTTCAGGAAGCTGGAAATATTCACACACTCCTCTGCTCACGGGACAGAAATAATGCCAACTTTTTTCTCAGCAGCCCAGAAACTAGGATTTCGAAGTTTACTACTGAGAATTTTTCTGTTTTTTCTCCCAGTCTTTGACCTCTTTAGCATGTCAGTATTAATTATTTGTTATATCAATTATGATACCATATATATCTCCTAAAATAAAAGATCTAGACTTATAAAATCGTAGGCACTACTTATTTTTTCATATTCAGGGCATGCTGAGGATGCACATAGGCTACATCAGTTTACCTTGCTGCTCAGTGCATTTCCCATACTTGAATCTATCTTGAAATCATAAAAACTCTTTGAAATGTATTATCTCTCATATAAAAATAGGAAGTCAGTGGTTTATGGAGCTTCCTATGTAAAATTGAGAGAGTTTTAACAAGCTGTTAGAATCAGAATGAATCAGAAATCATCTATGAACACGGAACCAAATAAAATCTGCTAGTCAAAATCCTAACTGATATAAATCAGAAATATCTAGAACAGCACTAATTTACAATAGCTAATGTGCATTTGGTTTAATTCCTTGTGTGACTCTTGTCATTTAATATCTGTGAAAGTTTAAGTAAATGAACTTTGTCCAAAAAAAAGTGTGCCAGAATATAAAAATCACACGGTTATTTTCAAATGGCTTTTAATGAGGAAACCGGTGCAGCTGTCTTGAAATTACTTTGATTTTCCCTGTCTTCTTCACATTGATTTCCAGTCGGGGAGCACATGAATTATGTGACTAGTCAACAGTCTCACAAGACAGTCTCCGAAAATTCACTGCTCCCTTTTTGAAGTGCATTTGTGGCCAAAAGATTGTCAAATACTTTCCAAGACTCTCATGGAGAAGAGAGAGGAGAGGAGAGGAGAGGAGAGGAGAGGAGAGGAGAGGAGAGGAG
>JAWLRI010000928.1:1690680-1723826 GCA_034781795.1 Crypturellus tataupa | reverse complement strand
AAGAGAAGAGAAGAGAAGAGAAGAGAAGAGAAGAGAAGAGAAGAGAAGAGAAGAGAAGAGAAGAGAAGAGAAAAAGATTTGTCTAATAAAATGAGCTAATGAACAGTGGAGTGTTTGCCGTGAAAGCGAAGAAAACCACTTCTGCTCTGGAATTAAGTGAAAACTTAAATGGACGCAAGTGCAGATGACACGAGTGAAAGCCAAGCAGCAGTGTTTGAATAGGACCTTACTTCTTGCCTTGTCCTCAGGCCATCAGTGCTCCGAGCGCCCGGAGTCCCGGGCCCACACTTGTGTGTACAGTGACATCTAGTGACAAAGGAAATAAAAGTGACAAACTGTCCACGAGACATTTTGGCCAGGACGGTAATCTAAACAGCTGTAGTTACAGCCCCAGGACAAATATTCTTGACTTTGGCAGTTCCCCGAGACCAGTATATTTCTTTCAAATACAAATAAATTCCTACCTTGGCGTGTCAATGTCAAGCTGTTGTAAGGATCACAAATGTACAGACTGATTTTATTGCCCTTTCTCGATGTACTGCAAAAGGCATTTTTTATTCCAAGTGCCATTTTCATCAGCTTTTATTGTTTTTCTTTTTTCCAAACTATGTCTTTTCGTTTTTCTTTTTTACCTAGCAACTGTATAACTCGATACAAAAACCAAGTTTATTGTTTGGACTATCCTGCAGCTAAAAGGAAGCCCCTCCAAGTGCAAGCTGATAAGGAAATTGCAACTGGCCTTCGACTCAGCCCATGCTTGTGCCTGGCTTACTTGCTTTGCCCATGCAAACATCTCACATTCTGCAGGAGCTTTCAGCCTGAATCACGTCCGGAGCGCGCTGGGCCACGTCCCCGACCCTGGGAACGTGTCAAAGAGAGAGAATGAATAGAAATCATCTAAAGTATCGGGATTTCAGTGGGATCAGACAAGAGGTTTTCTCAGCAGAGCCACCCTGGGTTTACATGGCAGCCGAACTGAGATCAGAGTTTTTTCCCTCTGCGTTTCCAGATATATATGGGTGGTTTCATGCCTTGTTTCTTGAGCGTCAAGGCTGAGCTACAGAGCTGCCAAGCCTCCACCCCTTGGAAATCAGAGGTCTCCTATTGTCTTGAACTCGAAATCTTGGCTAATTTTAACTCAGAGTGAAAATTTATCGACTGACATAAACAATGGAAAGTAGCGAGGCCCTAAAAGAAAATTACTCGAGAGACGGCTTGCTTTCGGGTCTGAGTGTAGTTCCATTAGGTTTAGTGGGATTACTTAACTGTTTAAGGCAAAGCATGTGGTCAAGCACTTTTCTGCATCAGAGCCATAAATGCCTAAAGCTGCCTAAATACTTGGCCAATGTCATTCCTTTTGTCAGTGCAGGAGATTGTAACTGCAGAGGGTTTTCAAGCTCAGTTTAGATAGCCACACAGATTTTATTAATTCCTCCTGAAGGCGTAACTGAAGAGGGATGTGTTTTAGTTTGCATGCACATGAAATTCCGCCTAAATTCTTGGCTCTACCCAAGTGATTTTATTAAAATCAAGTGTAATGTAACTTAATGAGATTGTTTAATTACTACAGCAATTAGAAGGATCTAAAAAAAACCCCTTCCTGCTTTATACGGCACTAGTTCTCTATAACAGGCATCTCCATCTCCACTACTAAATGTTTTCTGACAGCCCTGTGCTTTGTAGGGGACTATTCCCTAACCACTTTCCAAATCGTTAGCTTTGGCCATGGCTTGATCAGTCGCTCTCCTTAATAACTGCATCCCCTGCACCTGCGCTGCCTTGGAGGCACTTTGCTCCTTGCCTAAATGGCCTGTGGAGCCCTCCCAGTTAGGATGGAGCCCCCAAAAGGGTCCTATAAAACCAATGGGGTCGAGAAAATGTCACCGTAACCAGGTCCCCCCATTCCCAGCCTTGTTGTTTGTTCCTGTTCAAGTGTCGTGTTCAGACTGGTAGCAAGTGCTGTGGTTCGGTCGCGGGAAGGTACCCGTGAGTAATAATTGCTCCAATACCCGACGTGTGGAGCTTTACCGCTGCGTCCTGCAGGGCTCGTAACAAGAACGGGCAGTTTAAAGCTGGAGCCAGGAATGTGGTAATGAGCATGTACAATAGAAATGCTAATTAAAGCTCTCTAAGGAAAGAGAGGGGAGGAGAGTGCTTTGTTCCCCCTGTTATCAGTTTATCCCTTTGCCCACCGACAGGAAAGGAGAGCCAGGGAGGAGAGGTGGCTCTGTAGCCAGCTGCTCCGAGCACATTAAAAAACCACCTTGAGCCGCAGCAGCGAGAGGAGCTCCCAGCGCATCATCGCACACGGGGCTAAAAACACGGAGCACTAAGAGCTCTGCGGGGAACGCGAGCCCCGGGTGACCTGGAGGGCGTAATCAGAAGGTCTCACGAGCCCAGACGCGGGCGCTGCTGCGGAGGATCATTATTGCTAAGGATCTAAATAATGCATTTTGTTTTCCTGCGGCTTGGGCCCATTATGGCAAATCCGTGCTTTCCAAAGCTGTGGCTTTTTGATTATTATACATTTTTTTTTCAGCCTGATACGGGCCTCGCGATAGCAGTGACTTTGAGTGCTCTGACACACAGCAGGGCGTTTTGTCCCATTTTGGGGCTTTGAGTAACCCCGTCAAAGGTGCCGGACCCAGAGCCCTAATGCATTTCTCCAAAATGTATTATTACGAGCACCAGTCTGAGGTGCCCTTGCTGCTTTAGGAGTTCACATGTAAGGATCTCTATCAGCAAGGGGATTTCTGCTGTCGGGCATTTATCAGGAAAGGATTACAGGGAAAGTGTCCTAAACTCGGCGAGCTTGAAGAAGGTCGTAAAAACCTACCCTCGTTTTCCTGCTCCGGCTCGATCCTAGTAGGATGTGCTGAAAAAAGGAGGATTACTCCTGCCATTATGGAAGGCCTGAGTCAATCACAGATATTTTTAATATTTTTAATATTTTTAATAATTATCTGTGGAGGTGCAAATCTTCTCCCGTGGTAGAAGGTCAGGTGAGAGGAGTCTGTGATGGAGAGACGTCCCCTCTGAACTGGGGCTGCCAGAATTCAAAGAATTTAAAGTCTGCCCTGATAGATTTGCTTGTCAAATTATACAGCTTCCCTCACCAGAAATCAGAGGTACTGGGAAAGCAGAAGTTTATTCCGGGGTATGTTCTGAGGGTTCTGTTTTTACATTTGTAAAATTTCTGTTTTCCTACTGAAAAAAAATGGCCTTAACTGAGCTTCCGGATGCTGCAGATAAAGTAGTATTGTGACTTAAACAACAATATGTTATTACTTAAAACCAATTTAACCTAATCAGACCTACCTGAAACTAAATGGTCTTATGCTTACAGTGCAACAGCTCTCTGTATGTCAGGTCTCTGCTTTCTTCTTCCTAAGTTCTGAAACATGGCTTAATTTAAATTATGTGTTAATACCCACTTGCAGTTGATTTCATTAATTGCTTAAAGTTAACCATGTAGTAAAGCCTTTGGCTCAATCGTGACCCATATAAATTATTCATTTAATTACTTTTCAGCCGAAAGACCTCTAAGTTTTCTGTGATTGCTTGCAGTTGTGTCTGAAAGTCACTGCTGTGAATCCAACCCTTGCAGGCAATTGTCTAAGCCAGTTAGTAGCCACTTATCTCCTGCCTCTCCCTTAACATCTGGATCAGTTTCTAGTAACATCATGCTAAACGAGGGTGAGAATTCTGAAGAATTAAATTAAAGGGATGTTATAGGAGTTTCCTGGACTGCAGTTTGTTGCCAGATGGTGAGTCATGTTGATGAGAAACAACAACAACAACAATAGCAATTGTGGATGGATCCTGGGCCAGGAATTAAAATCTGTGCAATAAGGTTTACATTCTCAGATCAGCTTTTGCTAAATGATTTGGAACAGAAAATGGGCTGCTCAAAAGAAAGAATAGCAAATATTTCAAAATCTCTTCCCAAGAAGCATGTCAGGGTATGTCAAATACATATTGCCTGCACCCCAGAATGGCATAGGGGAATATAATATTCATAGCTCTGGGTGTGTGGTTTGCCCTTTCATTCTCTTTTCCACACTAGAGTTTTCTAAGCCAATAACTCAGAGAAACATGAAAACACTGCCTGGAAAAAACACATGTCCCTTTTTTACATCCTAGAGGATAAGACTTCTGTTTTCAACTTGTTTCTGCTCTGCTGCTATTCCTTGTTGATTACCTGTTGCATCTGATACCTGTGGCATAGATATCAAGACGTACAACTAATGTTATGTCAAATTAATTAATTTTCCCTTCCCTGCTTGTTCAAAAACTCTTTGTTTGCCAATGAAGCACGTCAAAGTTCATCTTGGGATTTCCACAAATTGGCTGGGAGAGAGGAGGTAAAATGGCTGTAACGTTTGGTTCTTGAGCCTATTGCATCCTTCATTAGTAGGCTACAAAGTGTGACCTGTTGCCATCATTTCACTTGTAGGAGTAGGGGCTGAAGAATCATTTCACTCCCTTTCTAACCACTCAGAGTCTATTTAAAGGAAAGGAGTCAGCGGCATTACAGAGGAAAGATGCAGTGGAACTGGATTATCCTTCTTCCACATGTTCCTTCTTGAAAATGTGGGAACTGCATTACATTAAAATTTCATCTTGCTTTTTTGGCAGGGAGCAGCGTTGCAGATAATCAGCAGGAATACAGGTAAAAGGCAAATTGGGGCCTGTAATGCAGGGGGTTTTCTCCTCTTAATTTCCCAGTCTGCTGGCCCTGTAGTAATTACATGCTGATTTATCTTCAGGGAGGAGGATGGGTTGGTGCCTTCTTTAAATAATAGCTCCCAAGCCTTGGCCAAACATCTTAATTAGTCCTTCATTTTGCCTCGCAGACCTGGGAATTAACTTCAGTGTCCTTCCCTTCAAACTTGTTTTGTCGTGTTAGTGATTTTTGTCAGTTTGCCACTTTGTGGCAAAGGCAAAAGAAATAAAAAATAAAATAAAATAAAAAGACCAAGAGCAAAAGCAAAGCTTTGTGTGTGTGTGTGGTGACGAGCTACAGGCCAAATCGTGGTCCACGGTTAATCAGCAGTAGATTTTTGGCTCAGTGAAGTAAAACTTTGGCTCAGAGGGAACAGCTCTCTTGGAAAATGCGTCTCATGCCCCATAAGATACTATTTCACTATTATTGTTTTCTGTGCTTTTTGCACAAGTTGTGGGTTGTTGTATTATGGTACATGAGAGAGGAAATAACATGAAGCCGTATGACCTTTGGAGCTTGTTAGTGAGCAAGGAGGGAGGCAAAAATCCTTCGGGGTTTCTGTACTCTCCCAGCTGTAGTGCGGTGCTGCTGATCAGCTATGCAACTTCTTCAAGTAATGGGTGAAAATACTCAAGAGCATTAAGAGAATTAAGGTCCTCAAAAGAAAGGGTAGGGGGCCAAATTTAGGGAGCTCTATAAAGTTAGAAGTATATTGTTTCCATTTGCCTTTATTTCATATGTTCTGACAGAGTATTTTTCAGTTGTAATTTTTTTTTAAGATATTTTTCAATCCATGTCATGCCAGCTCATTAAATGGAATGAAAGCAAAGGAAAACAAACAGGCCAAAATTTGTGATGGATAAATTATATTCCAAAATTTGTATAACGATCTCTGACTTCACGCAAGTTTTTTTTCACTCCTTTCAACATGACATCACAGGATTTGCAGAGATGCCATATCAGAAAATAAAAGGATTTTGTTAATTAAAAAGAAGCAGACACTAATATGACTGTATTAAGACTAAGGATTTTTGTAGTCTGGATTCCTTGTGATAAACCCTCGCACTCTACATAATTTTGGTGGTGCAGAACAACACATATTTGATGTTACAAAAGGTCACCTCTCCTCAACATCTACACGCCAACAGGTTTGATAAGCATTATATTTCAGATGTTAACAGCCACGATTTTAATCTTTAAACTTACTGCTCGGACTAAAGCTTTGCATTGTGATTTACTAATTGCAGTTTGGCTAATGTGAATATATAAGTGACCCAGCTTGCATTTCTTCCTGATATTGGGCTTGCTGGCATTGTCATGTGTTTTTTTTTTTTTTTTTTTTTTTTTTTAATGTTTAGTTTCCCTAGATAAAAGAGTTTGGACTCATCCTATGTCCTAAATGTTGTGCAAATAGATGGCTCAGTGTTCAGGTACTGCATTGTGGCTCAGCAGTTCCTGAAGTCTGATCCTAGCTGCAGCACTGGGTGCTGCAGAGCTTTGGGCAATTCATTTAAAACTAGTTTACACTCTCCTGGGATGAGTAACCTCATTTAATAACACAAGGAAGATAGGCATGATTGCAAGAGTAAGTGTTAGTTGTATTTCTCTCTGAAACAACAACAGAAAAGTTTTATCGTCTCTAAAATATAACCAGTAATAGCGGTCAGCAACAGCACTGCAAGAATTCTGACTCTGTGGGATCGGCAGTTTGTTTATGTGTATAATTTTAGACAGCGATTGGCCTAAATTTTGAAAATTCTTTGCTTGCTGGAACCTGCAATATTGCCATTTGATGGCTCTAATCCATAAACAGGACTGGGAGCTGCTGTTGACACGCTCATGAAAATGTAGCTTAAGAAAACTCGTCTTAAGCAACTCTTTGGTCCCTCCTCCTCCAATAATATACATAAAGCATTTAGGTTTTAGGATTTTAGGATTGTAGGTAGCAGCTAATAATGCCAATGGCAAAGTCCACTGTGACAAATTTCGGTTCTTGCCTCTCCTGTAGCTTTAATGAATAACATAACGTCAAATGCAGACAGGGGATGGTAAATGGAGGTACTTAAATCCATTTTTAATATAACTTTAAGGTTGTTTTATGCTTTAATCAGTTGGTCTTCAGTACTGTGACTTTCCTTGAGAAGATGTGTCAGTCGCTGACATTTCCCTGCCTGTCATGGACTTAGGGGCTAAGTTTTCCTGTCTGGGGTGACACACGTACAGTTTCTGCCTTATCTCTAGGCCACCGTGAAGACAGACGGGTCCTGAGTATGTGACATGCAACGCAGCGTATGTGACACGTATGTCCTTAGTATGTGACATGCAACGCAGCAGTCCAAACGCAGCAGAGATCAGTGTTAAAGGAGCCGCATCCCTATGTGCTCCCAACCAGGAGAGCAAAACTAGGAAGGTTGGAGGAAGGCAGCAGCCTGGTGAGAGCTTTGGGCACTTCCCGTGTGGGGAAGGGCTGAATGAAGGGGGCTGGAAATCAGACTTCTGGGAAGGGGCAGGAACCTGCAGGAGCTGTGGCCAAAGGAGGGGATAAATGAAACCGCTTACGCGGATTGAGGGGCAGATTGAGCAGGTGTTTGTAAGGGAGAGCCCCTGAGGATGACTTTGCAGAAAAATGACAACGGGCTCAGAAAATCACCAGAGCTGAAGCAGGAGAAAACAGAAATAAAGTTTCCTTTGTTTACAAAGCAAAAACATATTTTCTCCTTACAATGAAGCTGCAGAAAATGCTGCAGGGCAAACCAAACATTACGTCCTACTTTTTTTTTTTTTCTTTGGGGGTGGGCAATGGGAGTAACTTGCACGATTTTAAAAGCTGTTTACAAATAAAATTGACTTTGTTTTGAGATGCACTCTTCATTCTGATGCAGAGCTGACTTCTTTTCTCTGTCAGAAGCCAGACGTGACCCAGGAGCTGGAAGCCAGGAGGAAACCATTAAAATCAGAGCAAGGAGACTCAAAACGCTGCCGCTCCTTCTGAAAGGGCGCTTGGGTAGAGGGAGATCCTTGTGCTCCAGCGATGGGAATGGGTGCTGGGTATTGTCCCCGGTGCTGCAGGGTGTCCTGATTCCCCACGGGAACCTGCTCAGGCTAAACAGATCTCCGGGCTCTGTCTCGCCTGTCCTTAAGCGGATAGAGGCTCCTGCTCGTGGCTTTTCCTCTGTCCTCCTGCTCACACGTGGACCCGTAATCCCTGCGTGGCCCTGGGTGGTTCCCTGTTGGAGGGGTGGTCCAGGAGCTGCGCTAGGCCTTAGCACTGGGAAGCACCGAGGAATTCCGTTGTGGCAGGGTGCAAGGAATCCGCAAAACCATAACCCGACGTGCTTGTTTTGCTGTGATTGCGAGAGGCAAGGCGGTGAAACGGATAGCTAGGTCCTGGCACAACAGCAGTAAGTTAATGCAGTGGTAAACGTGGGGAAAATGGCAATGTGCTTAAAAATGCTGAGTGTGGTCACAAGCTGAAGCTGGAAATTTTCTTATCTGCTACGTTAGTTCCATCCAATCTTCTTCTAATCACAGCAAACAATCTTGGGGTGTTCTGCTTAGGGTTTCTCTCAGCTGAGAAGCGGATCTCTGGAAGCACTGATAAATCAAAGAGCAAAAAATGTAGCTCTAACAATCATCTGCTTTGTATCAATAACGTTATCTTTCCTTTTAAAGGTTTATTTCAAAGCATGGAAGCCCAGAAATAGGTGTGTGTGTGTGTGTGTCTGTGTGTGAAGAACTCACCCGTGTGAGAACTGCTCCATATTTTTGGAATATGCGGCCCATCACCTGAATGTAGGATGCAGGAATAACAGTGAGGAGATCTGTCCCGGCTGTCAGCTCCACCAGAGCTTCCTTGCATGGCTTTTGCGCCTCTATTTCCCCACCTGCAGTAATTACACTGCTTTTCTCACCTTGTCATTTTAGCCTGTAATCTGTTTAGGATAATGATTGACTCAGCGTGTCTTTGCGCAGGAGGCTTCCCTCCTGCCTGGGAACTTGGGGCATAGCAGCGAACGCAATATTATGCAGAAGGCGAGGAGTCAGGAGAAAGCCCTTGTTATATCCATGGTTCTAGCTCAGGGGCTTTCTCTTTGGCCTAGATTTGATGAGCGTTATCATCTGTGTTGCACAGACTTCCAGAGCGTTACGGTAGCTGCATCCAGTGGGAACAAAAAATTTAAAAAATAGGAATTTTCCTGCTGGTCTGCGGCCGGGTCCTGCCCCGCGAGCTTGCTGCGCTGGCTATCAGGGGACATGCCTGGCTCCTGAGGTTACAGCGGTGATGCAGAAGGAAAGCTGAGCGCCCGAAAGCGGCAGGTAATTTCCAGCCCTGTCCATCAGTCATCGCGCCGTGGCGGCACTCAAGGAGGACAACAAAGCGTCCTTGCACGGCCCGGCCGCGCGTTCCCTTCGCGCGGGGCAAGAGACGCCTCTTTGTGCGGCAGATGAGCCGAGAGGGAGGGTTTGCCGAGCGGCAGAGAGCTGCACGGGGCACATCTCGACTGTGACTTAATCCAGTACTCGCTTCTGCTGCCAGTGCTGGCCGTGCTGGTAGCTGCGCCTTAGAGACGCTTAGTGTAAAAATAATTACACGGTAGTGGGGTTTAAGTGCAAACCTGCTGAATCCGGGGAGCTGGTTTCATCTGTGTGTTGGGAAAGGAAAGACGTTGCAGCCGAGGTTAGAGTAGGGTCGACGCAGCTATTTGGGAAGGCGGCTGGAGAGGCGTTTAGCTCTGCTGACCGATATCTTCTCCTTGGCTAGCAAAAGGCAGCTCCATCGTGGATTTCCCTTTCACCCTGCACGCCAGGGACCGCGGGGCCGTAGGGATGGATCCCCTGGCGAGGGGTCATCCCCACAGCCCAAAGGGGCTGGTGGCGACAGGCTGTGCCGTGGGCCTGCCTGGCTTTGTGCCTGCTCCATGGGACTGAGCGCTGCTTCAGCTTGCCAAGAAGCGCCCGAGATGGGAGCTCCTCAAATCGGGGTTTTGACATCTCTTCAAGCTTGCCTGCAGCTTGTTAGAGTCAGTGATGGGATCACTAGGTGAAATACTTGGCTTCGATGGCAAAGTTGAGCATAAAAGCAGGCAGGTACCCTCCTGGTCTTTGAATCTTGGACTCCAGTACAAATTAGAGATGGGTTTCCCTGTGAGGTTGGTGGTTTGCTCCACCTCTTGCTGAGCAGCAGGTTCCCTTTCTACCTTTTCTAAATTGCCTTTAATTACAAAATGCACTAAGTAGCGAGCAACAGTGAAATCCACAGGAGTTCCAGATAGCTGTCGTGTCTGTTTCTCACACCTGTAGAGATTTGGGATGTCTGCCAAAGACATATAGCAATAAAGAAGCTTAAATATATTAAATGAAATACTGGGCCATAAAAGATTTCTGTGAACTCTCATCTAGTTCTATTGCCTTTTTTTCCCTTTCCCCCCTTTTTCTTTTCCCTTTCCCCCCTTTTTCTTTTCCCTTTCCCCTCTTTTTCTTTTCCCTTTCCCCCCTTTTTCTCTTCATTTTCTTTTCTTTTCAATGCCTACACTTCACTTTCTTCCACTTGTTTCCTTACCCCTTCTTTTGGGAGGGGAAAAAGAGGCAAATTTAGGGAGCCCTAACAACCATCTGCAGGGCACTCTTTTATCTCTTCATACCTACATATGTATTCGTTTGCCTTCCCTCATTCGTGGTCTCTTTCCTATTCCAACCTTCAACTTGTCTCCATCACATCTCCACTCTCTGTGCTTCATTCCTCTAGTTTGTGATACTCTCCATGGTTTGTCTTTCGGTGATATTTTCAGGACTTTCCCCAAGCATTTTCCTGAAGAGTTACTATGCAGGGTGGCCTGATAATAGTTGGCCTTTGCTTGCTTATCATTTCCATGTGAACAGCTTGAAAAGGAAGTGAATCAGTTCTTTTCCAGCACTGAGAGTGAAGCATTTTTGCTCAGACTTACGACTACAGCTCAGAGCACCAATATGTGTTATTTTGCAGAGCAGATTTGCACGAGCTTGCAGACAGGTGACCCCAGTTGGGAAAGGTGCGTACGTGTATTTGGGAGCACTTGGGTTGTCCCGTTGATGCTGATGGAGCTATTGCTGTTACTAAAGATCAGCATTGACCTACCTTTCTGAATGGTGGCACATAACAGGGAGGCGGCAGGGATTTTTTCCCTGCAACAGTAGATTTTGTCCCAGAGCAGCAGATTTTCTCGTGATAGGATAGGAATTTCTCCTTGTTGGATAGGAAATCACATTTTGTATTCTGTCCTTGGAGGCGAAGGCTCACGTTTCTCCGTTACTTCATGCCAGTGGTTTGGGAGAGTCAGGAGAGGGAAGAAAGGCTAAAGACAAAGGATTTCTGAGCTTGTCATCCAGATTTCCCCAGCGGCCCTCCTGAGCGTATCGCCCAGCTCCTGTGTGAAAGCCCAGCTTAGTCAGGTTACAATAGCTTTGAAGTGAACAATAGACCTGCCCTGCGATGCTCTCTGATCAAAAGGATGCGGTGATAACGCGGGAGACACTGAGGTCTATGAGATGGTACGGACACCTGTGGCCAAACGGGAACAGAGCTGAATATCCCGGTTAATGCAAGTGGTTGTTCCTCGGCTGATAAGCGGTGGAAATGGGAAACTACCGCGCACGGCCGTTCTCAGGCACAGCTGAACTATAGGGTTATTTAAGGCACTTTCTTTAAGGCACTCGAGCCCTTCTTTTCCAGAGTGTGATTTCAGGCTGAGGAATTATATTAGACGCTCTGCGGAGAAAGTGGAAAATTGTCAGCTCGATTGTAAACTGCATCTGATTGAAGGAGAAAAAAAAAAGCTGATTAATTTTTCCAAACTTTTCTTTGCCCTAATCCAAAACGGAGTAGTTAACCCATGATAAAAATTCAGCTCAAGCAAATTTATGCTCTATAGGAAAGTTCTGGAGCAGGAGGAGGTAGCTGCTTTATTTCAGCTTCATCTTTTGTTGTTTTGGTGATGCTGTGCCCGACATTTACAGGTTTGGCAATTTCTGAAGGAAGGAAGACATTGGAAGATTTCTGTAATAGTCTTGAGTGTATGTGGTATTTTCTTTCATTGCAGCTTTCAAGCTTGCTCTTGTGACAGAAGGTCAATATATTATTGACACGGCATTATGATAAAAGTTATGGAGACAAGATTATTTTCTTCCTGTTTTTGAAGGCTAAATAGGTGCATTTAGGGGGCATAGACTATGGACTAGGTATATACATGATGTTCTTTGATGTTGATATGTCTTTTTATACAGAATGAGTGTTTCTATGTACATAAAACAAATTTTCCTAGTTTTTCTTGTAAATGAACCTTCATTATTCCATACTAGAGCATGAAAAATAAGTTGACATAATCTGAATCCTTCCTGATTCTTGGTGACAAACAAAGTCTCATTAAAATGAAATGTCTCCGTACAGACCGAATTCCATCCCCTAATAGAAATGCTTCTAATTTCTGCTTTCTGACTCTCGTTCATGAACTTCCATCCATTTCAAAATGAGCGACGCTTTTCCACGTTATGTAGCTTGCTGCAATTGAAAATAAAATGTGCTGGGGAAACATTTGGAAAAACAGCCCCTGATTTATTTTTTGGTAAAGGATCTGTTGTTTTATTATTGTTTGCTTGTATATGGAAACCTGCGTGGGGATTTGAGCCCTCTTGTGGTTGTGGCTCTGCATGGGCCATGCGGAGCCTCCAGCACGAGTCCGGCTAGAAAGTTGGCAGGGAAAAATATGGGATCCAGAGAAATTAGGGAATTGCTGGCAATTATGTTAAATAAAATATAATATAAATGGTATATAATGATATATTGCACTCCTCCCCCTGTTGCCCTGTTATTGACAGAAGAATGTCAGAAAAGGCTTTATGAGGTGTTTAGAAGTGAAAAGAATAACCTGCAAACATATTTAAGAGACTGTTCTTGAATATTCCACTTTTAGTAGCATTTCTCAATCTAGAGCAGTGTTTCTCCATGCTTTGAGTGTTGAACACAGGTGGGAGAAGCAAACGGAAACTTCATCCCTTCGTGCGTGCAAAGACCAGTGAGTGGTTCTCCCTTGACCTCAGTTTCCAGTTTCTGTTCTCCTTGTCTTTGCTTCTAGTTTGGGTCTGGTGTTTGGACAAGGGAAATGATATTAGCAAATTCTCCCTATCTTCTGGAAAAATGATCATCATTCTTCCATGTCTGGCCCACTGGAATTTTTCTTTTTTTGAAAGCTTCTAGGTTTTCCTTAGGACTTTTGAACAACAAGTTAATCTGCTTTTATGAGGGTTTTGCAACTTCCCTACGCACAAACACAAGAATCAGCAGCTGATCCTGCCTCCTCCTTTGCTTCTCTCGGTGCTTCTTGGCCTCACGGATCCAACCTGTCTCCGCTGCCCTTTCTCCACGAGCTGCCCTGAGTCTCACTGAGTTTTGACCAGTTTTGCCCAACATTTGTGCTCCAGAATCCATTCTCTCTTGCTAATAATTCTTTTGCTGGAAGCTTTGCAAGCTCCTTTATAAAATTAAAAGTTATTGCCTTGCGTCTGGCGTTAGCCCGTCTGTGAATCACAAGGGCCTGAGATATTTCATGGTAGACGTATCTCCTCTCCCATCTTTATCCCCATGGATATATCCTAATTGTTTGGTTGTCGAAGCCCTGACTTTTTGGCTCGCCCCGTGTCGCTTGACAAAAGACACACATTAGCATTATCCCAGATTGTGTCTGTCACCCAAGGTCACGCAAGATAAGCTGCCAGCTGTCGGCTTCACCAAGGCACGCTACATTGGACATTAATTAAACTGTATTCAATACGGTTCGGATTGATTCAGGATGCCAAGATGCCCGGGCTGAGTCGTGCAAAATGTATTAGAGCAAATCACCCTGCCGATACAAAACGCATTACAGCAACAGCAAAGTATTTCCAGAATCCGAGACACGAAGCTTAATAAATTAGAGGATAACCAGATAATTGATTTCTGTCGTATTAGAGAAGGGATCCAAATGCCTAAAGGGTTAGGCATTTAACCAAGGGGAAGGTTCCATTTTTGTGGATGAAAAACCTGCTTGATAGCAGCAAAAATATTTTGGGACTAGAATTTTGAAAAGATAATTTTATTTTTAATTCAATCAATTAAAAACAAAAGCTCTTTCCCTGTGTTCTTTTTAAAAAAGAAAAGTCATGGAAGAATCAAATTATGTTTCTGCTTCTAAATGAACAGCAGGCATGGTGAGGGAAAAATACCTTATTTTTGCCAGGAAACGTTATGTTTGCTGTGGAAATGCTTAAGTTTCTCCATGAAAGGGGAATTTCCCTTCAGAAGTCATTTAGCAAAGAAAAATGATAGTTTTGACCAGTGGCTGGAATTTTACCGCCTTCCATGCAAAAATCTCTTAACGCTCCTCACCACACAAAGCTGACCAGGAACCCCATTAAAACTCAGTGGTTTCTGACTTAAACCCAACTCCTTCTGAGTTAGTTGCACATCGGTGCCAGTTCAAGGAGGATGGAGGTGCTTAGTCACATCAATCTGTGTAATGAATTCTTTGGGAGTGTAATTTTGGCAGAACTTGTGAAAAAAGAAAGGCAAACGTGAACAGGTATCCTCATCCCATGCTGACACCCAGGCTCTTGATAGGAATGGGCAGGGGCTCCAGTACCGGGTGGACATAAATACCCTTCATCTACCGTTCATTAATGCTGTCACTGCTGGCCCTAAAGGCCCCAAGAGATAAAGTCACAGCGTAGCAAAAGTAACATAGAAATTGCCCTTGCTCCCTAAAATCCTGGCAGACCAACGTGGTAGACAAACACTAGAGAAATTGTTGTTATCGGTGCGCAGGTGGGAAGGGCAGAAAAGCCCCAGAGGGTTCCTTGGTTTGTCCCGAAGGCAAACTGGCTGCAGATCCTGGAGTTACTGAGGTGATGGGGGACTGGAGGGCAAAATCCTGGTGCTCGACTCTGGATTTTCTAGTGCCATTAGTTATCTTCCTCAAGGACTGTCCTGAAAAACTACAATGTGCTTTGTATATTTTTTTTCCTGCAACTTATAAATCTACCACCTACCCCTGTTATCCTTTGAGACCTGATTCTCTTGAGCTTTCTTCGTACTTCAGGGGGGAGACAACCTCCTCTGAAGGAATGAGCGTTTGAGATGTTTCCACAGTAAAAGCTGTGTTGAAACCAGGCAGTCCTAAGATAACAGTGCAATCTGCACATCCTGATGCCTTTGCTCCCTGCCTCTTTCCCTGGCCTGACCAGATGTCCCTGTTTGCTGCCATAAATGAAGGTTATTACTCCCAGGCTGACCTCAGCCATTGATTGCGGTGCGGTTTTCCAAGCTGGAGGGAGGAGGAAATAGCAGGGAGCAATAAAGCAATAGTTCATGGTGTTAAAGCAGCGCAACGTCTCCCCGAGAGCAGGTGTGAGCTGAATGGAGCGAATAATAGGCCCTGGTTTGCGCTTTGGGAGCAGTCTGCATAATAAAGTTCGGACGGCCGTGCTGGCCATCGGCACTGCACGTCAGTCCAACAAGCCTGGTAAGAAACCGGAGCATCAATATCGGAGTGAAGCCTCCCAAGCCGCATTCTCCACCGTCATCTTTTCACCCCTCCAGTTCCCTCAAAGCAGTAAGTTTTTCCTCTGAAACTAACTGCAGGAGGGGAAAAAAAGAAAAAAAGCTAGATTTCCCTCCAAAATAATATCGTTTGCACTTTTCGAGCTAAAGGAGTTTTCTTGCATGAAAAAGAAGCATTCAGTGGTTCTTTGGCACCCTTTTCATTCGGAACGGAAGTTCCGCGGGAGCTTCAGCATTCGCAGAGAAATAGATGTGCGTAAGCGTATGGTAATTCTGACTTTTCCTTTCCCACCCGCAGCCACAGAGGTATTAGTGCTTTTCACCACTCCAGACTACATTTCAAGGGCCAAAGCTGCTGCGGAAAGAGTGAGACCCCGTCTGCGCGGAGGGAACGAACTCTGCTGTAGTTTTATCACAATAATCGCTCGAGCCGTGCCAGGGCATACTTCATTGCACCGCTGCAGCGAATTCCCCTCGCACGGACGTCGTCCGGGGTTTTTCAGGAGGGTTCGCTCCTCTCGTCGTGCTCGGGACCCTGCTGAGGCCGCCGTGGAGCCGTGTGGTCCGGCCGGGGCGCGCGGGACCCGCTGCGCTGAGCAGCTCCGCCGCGGCGTGTTCCCGTTCGGCCCTTCAGTCCTTAAGACTTGATGAAAGTAAAGCTTTAAGGGCGGAAGTTTTAAACTGTGCTGAGGTCTCCGCTGTTTCAGCGTCGAAACCATAAAAGTTTGCGTGGCTCCGTTCAGCTCGTGGAGCCCCCGCCGCCACGGAGAGGTCCGGGCTGTGCGCAGGAGCCTACTTCATCGCTTCGGTTGTGCTGCGTCTTCGTGCGCTCTTTCTCAGCGATTTGTGCCCCATAACCACGTGTGAAAATCTGCTTCTGTAGGAGAACAACCCTAACACTGACCCACGCTGGAATTCGGTCTCTGTGTTGGCTCAAAATGAGGCTGAATTTGCTGAGCTCCTGGGAATACTGCACACATAGGAATTTTAATAGGGGTTTTGGCGCTTGGGTGCTTCCTAGGTGCAATAAGGGGGTTCTCAAGGTCTGCATGTGGCTGAATTCTGGCCCGGACAGTGCTTCAGGGCTGTTGCTATTTCTTGTCCTAAGAATGTCATGGGCATCTCTTTTCATCAATATTTAGATGCAGATAAGGAAAAAGAGGTGAGCGTCTCCCTTGCTATACAGCCTCAGAGTTGAATCCGATTTGTTGTGAGCTCTGTATGTCCTATGGCTTGCTGGTTAGCAGGCCGTATCCATTCCTATCTAACTCGTGTAAAAGCATGATATTTACTTATTCATTCTGAAAGTAACCACACAGAATGTCTTAAAAAAAAAAATCTTTGCCTGATGCTTTCTCTCTCCAGGTCTGCACCTGTTATCTAGAGAGAGTCACTTCTCAGAGCAAAAAATGCCTTGCACGATGGCAAGAAATTTAAAGCGTCGAACCTGCGTCTCTGAATTGCCCCAGGAGCAGCATTCTGGGGCAGAACCTGAGGTATTTTTGGTTTTTCCTCGCTGCCTGTAGCACAGAGGCGCCCAAACCCAGAGTCTCTAGCTAGGGAGGAATTGGCTGCAATCAGCAGAAGCCGGGTGGCTGCCCGCGGGTCAGGAGTACAGCAAAGCAAAGGTCAGAGTTAGTTCATTTTGCTTTTGTGCTGCAGCTAAGCGCGCGCATTCATTCTCCCGTATTTGATGCTTCCGGCCGCCGACCGTGGGATTTGCGACGGACGGGGACGGTGTCGCTGGGCGCTAACGCGGTCCTCGGGCTTGGAAACGCGTCGCTGCCGCCGGAGCCGCGCTCGGGAGCCGGCCGAGCCGCACGGCCTGAAGGGGCAGCTCGTGTTGGCCGCAGCGCTGGTGCCCGGTGCTGGCCAAAACGCATCTCTCCTTTGGAAATGCAGGCGCTGTTTGGTTTTTTGACTCCTGGTGCTATATTTCTGTATACACTGTATTTCACGCTGCAGAAGTCAAATTGTAAGAGTCAAAGAACAAAAATAGATTTGCTGTATAAATGGGGCAGGATGCACCTTAGCTTTGGCCTGAGCTTCGTCCCGCTGGCGTGGGAGCCAATACACACCTACCGTGTGGAAACTGCATCAAAACTTGCTCTCTAATACAGTCACCCCTTTACAAACATTAATTTCCAAGCGCCACAGCTGCTAGCAGTGAAATGTGGTTCATCCCCCCGTGACCTCACTACCTAAACACATGTATTTTACAGCCTCGCAAGTCCCTGTCCTCTCAGTAGCACCTTCTTCTGCAGTGCATGCACGTGTACCCTACACCCGTTGCCCAAGACATTCAAGAGAGATGTAGACAACCTCACGGGTATTTATATCTTACAATGTATTTCAGTAATTCTCCCAGCCCCTCCTCTTCATCCTGCAGTGCGCCCAGCCATGCCCTTTACTTACCCGTATTTTCTTAATCAGCAAATTCGGTTAAATAAATGTTGGAGCAATGATTCATTCTGGTTAATTAACAAAGGTGGAGGATAATTACTTAATTTTTACTTCCGAGGGTAACCCCTTCGCATACAATTGGCACCTTTTCCTCTAGTGTCAGTGTTTATTTTTTTCCTCAAAAGCCTGGCCAATGCAGAATGAAATTCCCCTCTTTACTTGCAACATGCTTGATCCTAGGGCATCAGTGTAGCAGGGAGACTTTATTCCAAAGATCTGCCAATTTTTATGAATTTCCCTTTACAAGCTGGCCCCGTGCTTGCAGGACAGTGTTAGTATCTGCAGTCTTTCTCACTAGCACATCTCTAGGCTACGACTCTTGATTTACAGTTGCATTTTTTTAATTGTGTTTTGATCTTTGAACTAGGTGCAAATTGAATGCATGACTCCCTAGTCCCATTTGAAAATGATTCCCAACTTTTTGTACCAAACCTTCTGAATCACAGAAGCGTTTTGACAGAGATGCAGAGATGCATCTCAACAGAGATGCATCGCAGAGACGCATCGTTGAAATGCATCGCAGAGATGCAACGCAGAAGCGTTGGTTGCTTCTCTGTTGAGAGCTGCTCATACAAAGACACTGTTTAGAAGTCTGATTTTTCTCTTCCATGCTTCATAAGGAGCACTGCAGCTCCTTGTGTGAAACTAAGTAGTGTAGACCTGTCTTTAAGCCTCTGAACCGGAGCAAGCTCTGCTGATAGAAGATGGTTTTGGCAGACCCAGGCATCACTTCATCTCAGCTGACACGGTTGTGCCATCAGAGGGCATGAACCTAAGAAATGCAGCCTCTTATCTAAAACCCAGAGGCATATCTAAGGCAGAGGTGACAACTGAGCATGTTTCAAGAAACTGGCCCAAGGATTAGGAGCTGTGAAACCCACCTTGACATTTTTTTTAAAAAGTTTGTCGCTTATCTCAAAATGGACCTACATGGTCTATACTTATTTTCAAGCATCCTCCTCTTTCCCTATCATCTCCTTAGGAAAAATGTTTTTCCCAACTTCCCTCACTTCCTTAGAGGTTTTTTGCACACTCACACGACCTTCTGCAAGAACGTGTTAACAGAGTTATTGAGGGTCGCGTAGGAAATTGGACATTAATTGAAATCCTGTTGACTCTCCCTTGCCATGAGAGAATCAGGAGGCTGTGGTCAGTAGTCCTTGAATGATGCCCTTTCTGTGGATTTCCAAGCGTGTTTCTTATGGTTGCACTACTGGAAATGTGTGTTTTTACTGGCCCCAAGACTATTTCTGGACAACTGCATGTATTCAGGGGGATGTCATTGCCTGCTGTGGTGTTAAACATGTCAGGCACCTTCTAAATTTCCATTGGTTCCAGTGTAGTAAAACACTGGCCGGGCAGCAGGTGCAGGGTAAGAGCCATGATGAAAGAGTTAACAGGATTTTAAAGCCAGATAGGTTCTGACCAACCTATTGCTTAGTTTTAAATTTAAGAAAGTGTTTAAAAGTGAACACTGTGACTGGTAGGCGAAAAAATAACAAAAAATAACAACAAAAAAACTCCCAGAAACAGTAAGATTAGTTGTTGCAAAAGAAAACCAACAAAATCATTAAAATAGAAGGCTAAATGCATAAAAGAAATGATGTGTTAGGCCTCGGAGTTAAATGGTTCATTTCCTGATTCATTAAAACCTTCCTTCCCCAAGAATAACTGGCAATTGCTGAGTTCTGCCCTAGAGGGATGTTCAGGTAATAAAGGAGAAAAGATCCAGGAGCAAGTGAAGAAAAGAGTTATGGGGAAAGGCCTGCCGAGCTGCTCTGCTTGTTTCCACACTCAAAGGGAAGGCTGCTTGCTTTGCGTTTAAAACTCTGCGCACAGTCACAGCCTCTGTTAAGGACTATAGGAAGTAACCGGGATAAATGTTATTTGCCCAGAAATACTTTCTTGGACCCCAGAACTGATTTGAAGAAGAGCGTCGTGCTGGTGCTTTCTGCCATAAGGATCTGAAGGGACCCTGAGTATCACACTGCTGTTTCGTGCACTGGTTCGGTAGGACTGAGGTTAAATCTGTTTTAAAAACCTCTATGGCTGCTCTGCAGCTCTCCTTAGGTACACGTTAACCTCAGAGCACTTTGCCAAGGAGATCAATAATGTTATTTCACTTGCGCCTCCTGGGAAAACTGAGGAGGGATAACAGGAGGTTGTGCTGCCAAGGCAGATTCGAAAATGCAAGGGGTAAGGACACAGATGGATATGATAATAAAGTGAGTAATAAACTTCATGTTGCTTAACCAAAGACATTCCATTACAAACAGAAAGTCCGTTCTCCATCACCAAAAGCAGCATTACTCACTAAGCACCATTCCACGTAAATGCGTTGGGATTATCCTTGCTTCTTGTTTATCGTGAGTCTAGATTGTTGAAGGGATTTAGGCAGCTAAAGTTAAAGCGAAACCAATGGGAAGTTATTGCCTAAAAGCAGATAAAATCTTTACTTGGGTCCTTACATAGCATTAGAAGTCAACTCTTATATTTAAATATTTCTCTTGACTCACATGGATGAATAACGGTGGCATTTAGACTTTTGTTTCCACTGTTTTCCAGGCAATTTCCATGCAAACTCAACTTCTCCAAGGGTTCTTAGTAGGCACCTTGCAAACGCCCATAAAAATGGGTGAAAAGAGCGACCTGCATGTGCTTTTCCAGGGGCCTGGCCTCCCTGCCTTCAGTGTGCCTTGGCTCAGGCTTGGGACCATTCGCAGAAAACAGCCTGGACCAGTCACCCAGCTCCAAGGAGGGAATGGTAAACAGATCACACGGATTTTCCCAAGGTTCCCAGTTTCTCTAGTGTGACAGAAAACAAACCTTGAGGCCTCTTGTGTGAGCGGTCATTGTGTGAACCAGTTCTAGTTTGTGAACGCAGGCTCAGTTGCCTATACTGTACAAACACACACACACAAACACCATGTGGAAATAATAAATGTGTTTATGATGGAGATCTTTGCTTCCTTTATTATTTTAGGATTTTGTCCGGATTTGTAACAATTGCTAGGAACGCTAGCCTCAGTTTTTATACCAGCACATTTATAATACTGACCTCTCTTAGTATTAAGGAAGACGAATTTCTTCTTCTTAAGGTGGCTTCTCTTTCTGATGCTGGATACTTCTTCCTACCTGAGGTAGTTTGCTGTATTTGAACATAAGGGAGACTAAACCAGGCTGATATTCATAACTAAAAGTTATTTTCCAGAAAACAATTATATTGACCCAGCGCTCTTTGAATTAGATTTTGAAAAAAAAAATAAATAAATGCTCACAACTGAAATGTAGTATTTCACTTCGGGTTAACTGAAACATTGCATTTGCTTTGAGATGATCTTCTATTTTCATTCATTTTTCCTCTTTGACCCAAATTTCAGAAGTATTCTATGTGTGTGCTTCAGGTTAACTCAAAACAGTCTGTGCATGGAAATAATCCATTATTTGCCTGGCAGTGATAATTGCAGGTTCTATAGACGACTTGGATAACGTTGAATGTGGAGGTCCTCACAAAGTACCTGCACTTCTGTGATGAAAAAACTACTGATTTTTTTCCAGCTAATAGAGTTTCTGTTCTCATCTGGCTCAGATGAGATCAATATGTGCTTTTAGATACAGAAATGTCCTTGGTCTGTGACAGGGCAGCACCTTCCCTCCATGTCCTGACAGAAGTCACCTGGGCTGTGGGATGTTAGAAGAGCAGAGACCTGAGCCTGCTTTTCAGGTGAATGTGTGTGAAACAGATGGAACCAAAAATAGAACCAGTTAAAAAGTTACAGGAATGATGCCCAGGAGGCATAAATCAGGTGTGTTATTCAATACTCATATAGTTTTGTACTTGGAGAGTCTTGGAGATGGAAGCTGCTAAGTGCTCCTCACTGAAAGCTGGTTTCCATCCACACACAAAGCCTCAGCTAAAGAAACACCATACAAGGGTTGCGGAGGCTGGTGAAGCCTGCTTTTAGGACGGATTTATTTTTATCTTTTTTTGGAAGAGTTTATCATCCCATTTTTTATATCTCCCACCAATGAAATTTCAGAATGACTGAAATAGCGCAGTATGTTGGAGTGGGTTTTCCCCCAGGAGACTGATTTTGTTTTATTATTGCTGAAGAGAACAGGAATTTATTAAGCCTAGAAAAGTGGAGGAATTGGTACTTTCCTGCCAAGGTAGATGAATTCCCAAGCTGTTCCAGTCACTCCTGAGAAGTTCTGTTACTGACTTTCCCTTGTGGTGGGAAAGGCCCTATTTTGTCTATATTATCAGCTGAAAAACAAAACAACCCAACTCAAAATGGGGGAGGAGAGGGGAACTTGCTCAAAAATATATTTAAAGACATGAACGTTCCTGTAGAGCAGTTTGTTTAGTGAGAAATGGATCTCTTGCTACAAGCTCCAGTTTAAACTGGCTGACCCAGAAGGAAGAAAGTGCCTGGGAAAGAAGCAAAAGCAAATAAATAAGAAAGTAAAAAGCAAATAAAAAATAGGATTTGTCTTTCCCACTTTTAAATTTGCGTGGGTACGATGAGATTTTTCTCTCCTACCTCTCCGGGAGCCAAAAGCTTTATGTTTGTGCACGCCCTGTAGCAAAGGGCACAATGACAGTCTGTTATGGGCCAGAGCGGGTGTCCTTCCTTCCCCCGGACTGCTGCATGCTAATGATAGAAAAGTTAATTAAATCCAACAGTGTTTACCACGGGTTTAGAGAGAGGAAGTTCCCAAGGGTCAGCAGAGCAGCTCTCTGCCTTGTCCGGTGCCCACATATCACAGCTACCGATCACTCCATCCCTTCCACTTGCTGCTCTTCTTCCCACTTTCTGGGTTTCCATCCTTGTCCTCCTTCCTTGACTACCATCTCCTCTGCTCAGCTGTACGACCCTGCGGGTTCTTACACTATCACTTGTTTCTGTCGAAGAACTTGCACTGACAGGGATGGTGAGGGGGCTCCTGGGGAAGGCAGAGCAAGATAAGCTGCTATTGAATGAAATAAATACCCCCTTTCTAACAAAAAGGATTGAAGGGTTTGCTCAGCTGTCAAAATGGGACAGTCTTGACCTGGACTAAAAACTGAAATTTCTTCTAGATTTGGAATACCTCACACTTACGTCATTTCCTTTTAGATCTGTAATCTTATAGTTTGTAAAAAAAAAAAAAAAAAAAGAGAAAAAAAAGAAAAAAAAAAGATTTGGCTTTAAGCGATCTGCAGAGCACACAGAGCCTACGTGTTAGCAGGGAAGCTGATTAGTGTCCTGCCCGTTGGGACACCTCGTTTCTCTCTTTGCAACGAGGAGAGAATTACCAAGGTGGTAATAAATGGGTGGAGATGGGAACAACAGCTGTGGCAGGGATTGGCAGCTCTTGGCTTCTCCAGAGACCAAATTTTCAATTGCAAGGAGCTGGTTAATATACAGAAAAATTGTATAAACCAGGAGGTCAATTCTGTATTATTTGAAGGAACGAAGTCACCCAGTTTATCTGCACGAGCAGGAGTGAGGAGCTATGGGAGGAGGCTGGACACAGTCACAACACTGATTTCGGGTCAGTGGTAACGTTATCCCCTAAGGACTCGGGAGAAGAGCAGCCCCGGACCTCCCGTCCTTCCCTCTGCGGGTCCCGTTACAGCAGCTCTGCAGGGTGCAAACGCACTCAAGCTCAGAGCAAATGTTCCCACCTAGTCCTTCTTGCTGACCGCAGACCTTGCTGAGGAGAGGCGTTGCTGCAGGTTTGCACCGCTCTGTATTAGGTTTGGTTCTCTGCTTTGTTCCGTATAAAAACCTGTTACAGAAACAAGAGGGAGCTGAAATAGCAATTACTGCCTGAGTTCTCAGTGAACCTGCACGTCCACCCAGCTGATTTGTACAAGTTTTTTGGAAATTGGGCAAACTTCTACGCAAGGGCACAAGTCCTTTTCGGTATGTGCATGTGCAGGAAAGAGGGTATAGGTGTCTGCTACCTTGTGGTTGAGATGGGAAGGAGAGTTACATCATCTGTTTTACTCTAGATTTTTTTCTTATATTTTACAGTCCTAAGCCAGAACAGTCCTTTTTTCTTCTTCTTCTTTTTTTTTCCTTTCATAGTGATGTAAGATGAAAGAGGGGAGCTTATACATCACACTCTCACTGTTTCCTTTTTTAATAAAAATACTTGAAAATGACAAGAAAAGCATCTAAAAGTCAAATTAATTTGAAGTCAGAAAAAATAAGACAATACAAGAAGACAGTTTTGCATCTGCCATAGCAGGCAGAAAGGTGTATCAGGACCAAAGAAGCGGGCTGAAAGAGAAGCATTTGCTCATTTGCTAATAAAAGAACTCATATTCCCACTGCATTTCCTAGGAAATTTTCCACTCAAAAGAATCCATAGATTTTCCATTGTAAAGAATCCAGTCAATATTTTCGCTTCTTGCCAGCAACCCTGTGTGTTTTCTGGGAGGAGCCTTGTTAAGGTGCTACTGTAATTCTTAATTAATTTTCAGAAGGAACATGCTTTAAGATGGGTATCTCTAACACAGACATGGGGCCAAGCTGGAGTTTCGTATCTTCTCAACTCCCAGAATTAAGGCTGGATTTGTTTTGGCATGTCTGCCCAGATTTGAACTTGTTTAGAACCCACAATGGGGTTATTCAAATAATAATAATAATAAAAAAAAAACATCCAGGGGCCTCTTTTTGCTTGTTTTTTTGGATGCAGGCCAAAATGGCAGAACTTTTGCAAGACCAGACTGCCTCCAAATGAGCTTACAAGATTTCCACTGTTGGGGCTGAATATTGGCACAGTTGTTCATAGGATGCTTGTGCTGACAGACTCAGTCCTTAGGCTGGCTCCAGACTGAGACCTGAACCCCTGAATTTTAACATAATCCTGTTCCAAACAAAAATTGGGTTGCTACGCTTTGGGGCATTTCTTTTACATTTTTAAATCTTTTTTTCATTTTTAACAAAACTATGTTGCAGGCCTTCGTTTAGCAATGACTTCTAGACGTGTCTCATGTTGCGTTAATTAATTAAGACTCTTAGGCATCCCTTTACATCCAGGTTTTGGCATTGGCACTTTCTCATCTATATTCCTGCAGAGACACCTGCGAAGTGAAGAGGGTTTGAAGATAACAGCAAAACAGAGAGTGATACCTTGTATTTGCACTCTGCCAGAGTCAAAGGGATCCACAAGACTTGCTGTGATTTCACAGTACATGCCAGAATTTTGGTTTGTGGGAAATATGAGCATCCTTTACCCATGGGGTGAATGTTAACAGCTAAGTGTTCTTGCTCTTACCATCCTTTGCCTTTCTGGACGCTTAGTACAAAGGATGCAAAAGTCTGTAATGTGGAGAAAACTGCTCTCTGGTGGCAGCTAAGCGGACAGTGCATTGCCCAGGAGCTGCAGCACCTTTCCATGCAGGCTGGAGAGCTCCCGGGTAAATGATGCATTTTGTGAAACTTGCTATTATTTTCATTGCATGCTCCCAAAACGCCTGGCAGAGACCCTGTTGTCTCGGGAATTAGGCGAGACGTGTAATACGGGATAATCCTTCTAGGAGTGATTTATGGGCAGGAGAACTGCCAATGGCAGCCTTTGGGTGAAGAGGTTTGGATAAATACAGCGAGATACTCACTGAGTGCTGCTGTGGCCTTTCATTAGCGCTCTGTGTGTGGTATTTTGTTGCATGGAGCATTTATTTTTTTCTAGGTTTGGGAGCATCGACACCAGAACGGTTTTGCTGGTGAAGCCAGACATAGTTGTGGTATTAGGAATTATTCTAGACATAGTTGAATCTTGTTGTCGTGCTACTTGCTTACTGCAGTGCGCATCTGCGACTGCTACATGCCACAGAGGGCAGGGAATGGCTTTCCCTTAGAGGGAGCATGGAGAGACTCCCATAGGAAATGCTTTTGTTTTGCTTTTTGGCATAGGAAGGGAACATGTGGCACAGGGATAACAAGAGAGGGCACGTCTGCGAGAGAGGTAGGATGGAAAGGGCTGGTAAGCAAAAGGGCTCCAAGTCGAGTCCCTGGCTGCAGAGCTGCGCAGCCGCTAGAGAAGATGATGCTCATTTAGTTGTGTAACTGGGTGCTGAACTCCTGGAACATGCAGCCCTCGGAATTATTAAAACGGAAATAGAGGCTCAGTTTTAAAAAATTCCTTACTGACAATTCTCTTTCCTCTGTGCTAAAAGCTTGACAAGAAATACAGCCTAAGTCTTTTTCACCCCTGTTTTCTAAAGAGAAATTGTCTAACCCTGCTTTTCCAGTAAATCCTGCAATTCATGAGCCCCATCTTGTGCACGGCCTCCAAAACATCTCACTTTCTCTCATGGCAGGGGAGTTTTTCAGAAGTCCTGGCTGTATAGGCTCCATCCCCAACCAGAATGGGTGACTGTAACTGGCTGGACTGGCTTTTGAACTACAATAAATATAAATATTTGTGTATGTTTGTGTGTGTGCATATATATATGTGTGTGTGTGTGTGTATACTATTGAGTGACAGACAGGCTAGATCAAAGGGAGACATTTACCAGGTATTTGTAATTGCAGTGCTAATAATTACAAGCTGTATGCGTGCATGCATATATATGTGTGTGTGTGTATATTTAAATATATGTGGGTATGTGCGTATATATATGTTTTACATATTATAAAACATGTCTGTGTGTGTACATAATACATTTTTAAATGTGTGCGTGTGCGCTTATCCGCGTGCATGTATATCTTTTATACCTGGGCAGACATCAATCACTCTGCTCTGCTCTGATCAACCTCTATTAGCGCTGCAATTACAAATACCTGGGAAACGTCTCCCTTTGATCTCGCCGGCCTGTCACTCAATAGTCTCCTAAACTCCCGCTTTCCTCTCTCCTTCTTGACATCCGTCATTGTCCTCCTTGCGAACGCCCTCCCCGCTGCTCCCAGAGCTGCCCAAAGAGCTCGAGGAGGGCAGGCTGCCGTATCAAGTACCCGCTGGAGGCTCAGGGGCAGCTGACGTGCTCTAAAAGGTCCCTTTATTCTTTGCATTTGCTCCAATAACAAATATTCTCTTCCCTCCCCTTTATCTTTCAGGGAAAAAAAATCCCCCGGCATTACAATAAGTTCTTCCCCGTTTCCAGCCTAGCCCAGGGTACATTAATACACCTTGTAATTGCTTGTCTCTGTTGGTTTCAGTCCTTTGCCCCCCTTTTTTTTTTCCTTCTTTTTGTACTTCAGCTTCATCATTGAACCTATTCACTCTATTCCCAGTGCTGAAACCTAAGTCCCAAACGCAAGCGAAAAATACCCAGCCATTCATGACAAACTGAATGGCTCAATTTAAAGGGGAAGATAGCGCCTCATCTACTGTTACTATTCACTCCAATAATCTCCATCGCTGGTTCACTGGAGAAACCAGCACGTCTTGGGTTCGAGTACAGACTACGCTGATGATCTGGGGCTTGAAAGGACTGGAAGGAGCAATGCCCGGGACAGGGGGGTCACCTTTCCGCCTTTGAAGGCCGCTCTGTATTCACAGCGGGACAATGGTCAACACTGCTAAAAGCCCGGGAATGCTCTTCCCTTCATCCCTGCCCTGGCACCGGTCCCGAGCAGCCTGCGGCCACATGCCAAGGAATGCCAAGAAATACTGTGTCCCAGGCGACCCCTCGCTGGAAAAGCCTGAGCTCCCTAAATACTCTTTTTTTTTTTTCACAGTTTTCGTGAGGTAGGTGGAAACCTCAGAAAGTTTTCTGTGTAAACTGAAAAAAAAAAAACAAAATAATAGTAGGTTTTGTCCAAAAGGATCTGATTCTTACTTTTCTCAGCTGAAAATGGTCCCTTTCTAGCATATTTTAATTGAACATTTTTAGTCAATAATAACGTTCTTCCAACTTTTTCCTTTTTAACAAAAGTTTTAAGTCACTTTTTTTCTTCTAAACAAACGCTAAAGTATTTTATGTCTTATTAGGCAGCCTCATAATCCAAATAGTTGCTAATTAAAGCTTTTGGGTTTCGTTTCTCCCTGCTAACTTCATTAGCTACAGCATCGTGGCCTCTAAATCTCAGTTCTCCTGCGTTTTGCCAGCACCGTGAGTGCTGCATTAGCAGAAAGGGGGCACGGAGCAGAGAGAAAATTAGGTAAAATTAGGTCTCAAGCATTACTGCTCTGATACCGGTTGGCAGAAACTCATTTCAGGAAGGTTTTTTTTCATAGTGCTCTCAGTCTCCAGGCTTCTCCAAGGGCCAGTTTTCACTTCTTGGCTCTCTGCGTGAGAAAACCAGCTCGGAAAACCAGCTTTGAACCCTTAACTCCTCGACGAATGTGATCTGGGAGTCCTGGAGGAGACTGACGGCCAAACAAGCAGTCGAAGGAGGAAAACGGTAGTTTCAAGGTCTGTTTGCCCTGGAGGTGTCTCGCAAGGCTTGGCTTTGCCTGGGATCAACACAGCGCAGGAATAGTCTTTTTCAAGGTACTTAACTATCACCAGCCAAGAGGAGGAAATGATACTCTGTGGGAAAAAATATAAACAGATTTTGGCCAAGCTTTTTTTTTTAAAAAAAAGATTCAGGAATTTGACTTTCGGGTTATGACCAGTTCTTGTTTTCTGTAAGCCAATCTTATCCTCTGCATCTCAGCACAATTATTCTGTATTTTGTGCCATTCAGACTGTCATCTGAAATGTCAGCCAAATAGGAGCAAGAGGTGTCTGTGTCTGTATTGACCTCACCACCACAATCTCTCAATCTTTCCTGTTATTTATTTATTTAATCATTTATTTTTGGTTAAAAATAAGGTCTCGCTGCCACAGAATTTGCAGAATTATAATACATTATTCAGAAGCGCTGCCTTCTCGTTATTGTTTCCCGTTTTCAATCTCATGGGATAATTGCATACTCATTATCTTTGCAAGCATTTTTCTATGATTGCGAGGGCATATTTTTTGGATATTTATTGAAACCCTACCTAAAATTTTTAACCTGTCATGTGCCTGTTAGGTCAGACATATGTACAACAGCAGCAGTCGGGAGTCATAATAAAATCCTCGGACATAATATCATTGATACATTAAATGTTAACAGAAGGATTAACATTTTAAGTTTTGGTTACTATAAACTCTCTTTTTTTTTTTCCTGGAAAACTTCATTTTTTCCCCCTTAGTTCAGAACTGAGATTAAATTAATGTAGCCCCTTTGAAAAATGCTGACTTGCTATTCCCATCTAAAGAAGATGAGACTGTGAGCCAAACCGTTTATACTGAATTACAGAAGATATTCCTCAATGCTAAACCCTGCTTCATATTACAGTCCTGTGAAAAAGGGGAGGAGGAAGGTTGCATTTTGGAGGAGATGACCAAATTTCTTTTGATCTGTCCTTAAGAGCGCAGAGCTTGGTCTAAAGGCCATCCTCAAGCATTGCAGACACGACCAGTGAAATACTGCTTCAAAGGGTGTAAAAGATAAAATTATAACCTTGCTTTGACTCTCTGTACACTGGGTTAAGCAGGAATCGTTGGCCAAAACTCACTTTATGTCACCTTTAAATTAAAAATAAACGCAAAGAACTGACTATTTAGCAAGCTAATTGAGGAATTTCTTTGGGGCAATTCCTGTCTATGCTATGCATTTGCTATGCATTTTTGAATGTTAGACAGGGTTTTAGAGATTCTTAAATGCTGAGGAGGAAAAAAAAGAAAAGGAATGACTGTGTCTCCTGGTCTGTGAGTCCAGTTCCATGGCCCACACGTAACACCAAGCCCGGCTGCTGCCCTGAGCCCATTGCCCTGTGCTGGAAGCGATGCCTATCTGTTGGGAAGAGATCCAGCTCGATGGGTGAGATCCAGCTGATGCAGATTGCACAGGATCCCCTATGATCTTTTCTCAGTTCCTCATGTAAAGAGCTGTTAATATCCAGCCAGATTGGTTATCCGAGCACTAAGATGCGTTATCGTCACACCTAAATAAAGGTGCTGGCGTTACAGGGCTGCTGAGCTGCCAAGGCTTACCCCTTCCTGGAGAACAAAGTTATTTCACCTGAAAGTGCCTACTAATCTGAATGCTAAAGCAGGTCTCTATGCCAAGGCATCAGAAAGAATTCCTAGGATTTATAATTAAATCCTTCTCGCAATGGCCTAGCTGCAGGATTCTCCATATGGCCACAATCAACGTTATCTCCTATCATCAGATTACTTTCTCCAGAAATCAGTACACGCTGTCTTCTACAGTGGATGAAACATGGGTTAGAACAGCTGCTTTGATAACTTCAGTTTTAGAAAATTCTGGCAATTCTCATCTGCAAAATCTTTCCTGTTACCGTTGCCGTCGCTCTCTTCACAGGGGGTTGGTCTAACAACTCCTAACACGTAGCATTTATTAGGCCTCGAGGAGCTGCAGCAAGTTGGTTTAACACACTGCCTTTTACAGAGCAGCAGCCAGGGGCTCAGCTGGTGTGTGCTGAATTAGAAACAATTAGAAAAGGTTTAATTGGAGGCAGCAGCGCTACCTTGACTTGCCGCATAGGAGAGCCCGGTGCGGCTTGCGCAGCCCTTGCAGTTAACAGGGCTCGACGGCTGGTCGTGACTCACGCGCAGACCGGGAAAACAGGGCATTTCCACACAACATCCTTTCTGTGTTGCGAGCGGGTCAGATGCTCTCCCGGTTTTACGACCCAACAGGGGGATGGAGCTTAGGAGCGTGCAGGAGCCCCCAGAAAGAGCTATTGTTGAGGCTGTGTTTTCACAGGCGTTATTGAACGTCTCCTACCTTTGGGGGACAGACGAGCGGGCGATGTCCCAACACGCCACTCTTGCCTAATGACGGGGCTGTCGGGCTGACGAAGGCGGAGATGCGCGTTGCTCAACAGCCCTGCACTTTCCCATGGTATAACGCGGGCGATACGGTTAGCTCTAATTAAAGGGCTATATAAATAAGCCATTGGGAAACAAATTAATTTATTTCCTTGGCGGGGCTGGTTATGTAATTTGGGGCTTAGAACTTCATCTGCTCTCCCTTTGAAGCGCTCAGCGCCCCCAAACCTAGACCTTCCCTCCCAATTGTTTTAAAATAATTTCCAAACACGTCGGAGGAATGCAGATGCTAAATGTGCTGCAGCTTGAACTTCCTGGAAGCAGCAGGGCTCTTAATGAGAAAAAGCTGGAGAGCAGAGTGAGACCTGGCCTGTAAACCAGTTTTATGGCATGTTTATTGCTTTATCAGAAGAGGCCTTCAAACAGATACAATGGAGTATCCCATGACAAGTCCGAGTTGTCTGTGCCAGGAAGCCGTACGTATATATACTGATAAATTTATGTATATATGTGTGTATATATATGTATATTTACTCAAAATTGGCACACTCTATTCCCCTTTGGCTTTGCAGACCGTAGACAAGTTGGTGTCCTCCTTAGTCTGAGGACTTTCCTCCAAGGAGATAGAAGATGTCACGAAAGTCTTACATAAAAAAAAATAAATAAATAAACCCCAACATAATACAAAGTTTTCTTCTGTGAGCTTATAAGTGACATCATTAAACTATATTTCAATCTGTGAACACATTTGTATTTAATAGTGTTCCATTTTTTTTTTTTTTGCATTCTACTTCCTAGAAATGCAAACCTTTAAGCATGAGAAATTTAATACCAAATTCCAAAGTGTAGTTTTGCGCACACAGCGACAGTACAGAAAACAATCATTTTCCATGTACCCTGTTTTTCCTAAAGGCTACATTTGTTTCCCGTGACAGACAGCACTGTGGTTTCACGAGAAAAAAAATGAAGAAAAAGTCCCATTAGAAGTTCCTGACGTGAAGGACATGGTCACACTCCAGAGCGCTCCTTGTGAGATGCAAACAAGGATCAGCTGGTACTTTTACCACTCTTTGATGGACTTTGAAGAGACTCGGAGCATCAACTTGCTCTGGGGGTGACTGTTATTTTAGTGTTTGGAAGATTAACGACATTGAGTTTTGAATCATGAGTGTAATGAGAGGCTTTGGGCACTTGAGGGGATCAGGCTGGGACTTGGCAGACCAGAAATGGTGTTTTTCTATAAAACTTACAAGTACATTTAGACAAATTGCCCTAAACTTTTTGGCCTTGATGCTGGAAATTGTCTAAACACCTGCATTAATCCCTTCCTCGTCAAGAAACTTAACTTTAATCATACTTAACTTCAATCATGTGCTTGTGTCCCCATTACGCTAATGGCACTCGAGCACCTCCTTGAGCGTTTGGCTGGCTAATGTTGTGTTTCTGCACTGTGACTGCCCTGCTGCGTCTCCCTTTTCCAGGGATTCTGCGTTTCCCCTAGGGAGAGGAGCAGTCCCTGAAGTGGCTGGATAGGAGCTGCGGGGTTGTTTGCATTTGTTAAATCTGGCTTGGTGCTTTGAAGAAACAGCCTTCTGCCGAGACCCAAGGGTTTCTCTTTTCCTCCCCTTTTCTTTTTTAGAAATGTCAGGTACAGAAAACATATATTTTTTTAAGTCTTTATTATTGGGTAATAGACTGTGGCTCTTCAGTTGAAAAAAATGATGTTTAAGTTACTGCTGCAAGGGACAAAACTGTCCCCAACATACCAATCTTTTGCTTTTTATTTGCATTCTTGAAACTTAAAATGGCTTTAATGTTTTTATTGAAAAATCTGGAAACTTGATGTTCTTTGTCTGAGGCCTTGTGGGTCAGGTTTCAGCGCAGTCTGAATCTTACTAGTGACTTTTGAACAAGCAAACTGCAGACACCTTGAGGAAACTTTTGAAGACTGCATGTAAACTTAATATCTTTATTATTTCTCGCTGCAGCTGACGGGTCTCAGGTTTTACGTGTGTGTGGGAGCAACCGCGGCGCGAGCGAGCGGCTGCTGCTTCCTCGCTGGGCAGCGACTCGCGCTAGGGGCTTCTCGGCAGTTCCTGAGGAGAGATGAACTTTTGATCTGACCTCTGAGAGCGGGGCGGCTTGTAAATGTGGAGCAAATACACCCCAGCTAGTAGGCAGGGGTAGATGTGGTGGTGACACGGGTGAGCCGCGGTGCTAATTGTCACCTGCATCCCGTTGTGCGGGGGCAGGCGTCACGGGAAGATGCACCCTCCGGAGACGGGAGCCCTGCGAGGCATCCGTTGCCCATCAGCAGCAGGTCTGCTTCCTATAAGACTTTAATATATATTGGTGGCCCTGAATTGCTCTCCTTCGCTGTAGCATCAACGCATGAACGGACTGAAGGTACCAGACTTGCTCATTCAGACATCCCCCTTATTAACCAGCCCGTTTCCCTTTCTGATGAGAGTGTTTTGCTTTCCAGTGGCGCATCGGCACAAGCCCTCAACCAGATGGGTCCTGGGGTGCATTAAGAGGAGCGTCTCTAGCAGGTCGAGGGAGGGGATCCTGCCCCTCTACTCAGCCCTGGTGAGGCCACATCTGGAGCACTGTGTCCAGTTCTG